>JANRGW010046617.1:0-12507 GCA_024733675.1 Psilopsiagon aymara | reverse complement strand
CCAGGCTGAAAGTCAAAAACACAGTGCTGCACCAGCTACCAAGAAGGAGAAAAATGACTGCTACTGCTGAACCCATGGCAGTTATAGGGAAACCCTCATGTGTTGGTCTTGTTTACTTAGATGTTGTTGGAATGGACTTGGCCCTTAAATACTGAGACTAGGTCACTATGACAGATGTTCTTTTGTTTCTGTAAAATGAGAACAACCAAAACAATAGAAAAGGTATTAGAAAAAAAACATTACTGGTAATAATTTACCTTGTATGCCATAAATCATAAAAAAAACCCCAAACAATGAAAATATAAACAGGTAGAATTTTGCCCAATATATTCTAAAATGTCCCATCAATGATTAAGAGATTTTATGATTTTAGGACTAAGTAAGACATACATTTTTAGGAGAAATGCTTAGTTTGTTAACCTGCTTTTCATATTTTATTTTCCTTAACTTGGAGTTGTGAGACTTATCCAATGACACCTATGTTTTGATAAACATTTGATGTTAAGTGTTAGCTCTAATTTAGAAGAAGCATGTTATAAAATTGAGATAAGCAACATAATGTTTGATTCTCTTTCAAATGGAAAAAAAAATCAAAGGTACATTAGTAATGATCACAACCTACTTTTAAAATACTCTTTTCAAGAAACGCTTTAACCATTAAACCCAAACAGGCTCTTTAAATTTGAGATGTGTAGTCAGGCTGTAGTCCAATGAATATTTGATCAAGTTGAAAGCCTTCACGAAGTTGAAGGGGCTTAATGACAAAAACTGACAGAGCAAAGTATCACTGTATTTAACTCCCAGGCACACATAAAAAGGTATACCTGGATTCTTCCAGGCTTTGTTTAAAAATAAATATTACAGAATCATAGAATCATAGAATAATTAGGGTTGGAAAGGACCTTAAGAACATCTAGTTCCAGCCCCGCTGCCATGGGCAGGGACACCTCACACTAAACCGTGCCACCCAAAGCTCTGTCTAACCCAGCCTTGAACACCACCAGGCAAAGAGCATCCACAGTCTCCCTGGGCAACCCTTTCCAGTGCCTCAACACCCTTTTTTCGTAGAACAACACCCCCAAATCCTTCTCCGCAGGGCTGCTCTGAATCTCTTCTCTGCCTAACCTGTAGCTGTGCCTGGGATTACTCCAGCCCGGGTGTAGGACCTTGCACTTGATATGGTTAAACTTCATCAAGTTGGCATCAGCCCACCTCACAAACATGTCAGGGTTCCTCTGGATGGCATTCTTTCACTCCAGTGTATCATGCAAACAACACAGCTTGATGACATTTGCAAACTTGCTGAGGGCACACTCAGTCCCACTGTCCATGTTAACAACAAAGATGTTGAGCAAGACCGGTCTCAGCACCAATCCCTGAGGGACACCACTCGTTACTGATCTCCAGCTGAATATTGAGCCATTGACCACAACTCTTTGCATGTGGCCATCCAGCCAGTTCTTTATCCTCTGAGTGGTCCACCTATCAAATTGCTGTCTCTCCAACTTAGAGACAAGGATGTCATGTGAGATAGTGCCAAACGCTTTGCACAAGTCCAGGTAGATGACTTCAACTGCTCTATCCCTGTCTGTCGTTTCCGTAGCTCTATCATATGAGGCCATCCTCTTGGTCAGGCGGTCTGTAACAGATCCTCACAATAATGTCTCCCATCGCTGTTCTCCCTTTAACCCTCACCCACAAACTCTCTGTCAACTGCTCACCTGTCCCCAGACAGAGTTCCATACTCTCCAGCCTATCCCTAGCATAAATAGCAACTCCCCCTCCCCACCTACCATGCCTGTCTTTCCTAAAGAGCCTGTAACCTTCCACTCCAACACACCAGTCATAGGAGCCATCCCACCATGTTTCTGTGATGTGTATTATATCATAACCTCTTACATTATATGTGTTTAGAGACACCTTTTATCACTCTTTATGAACACTACTTCGTCTTCAGAGGAATATTTGGCAGGACATTTTATTGGTTTGAACGTATACATGGCTGACCTAAATTGCTACAATAAGTATTCCATATTTTCCCCTCTGGTTATATGGGAAAGAACTAATATCTATGTTCCTCTGTTGCATTACATAAGAAAGAGCTGGATAATCAGAAATGGACGTTGAAACAGCAGTATTGATGCAAAGGCTCTTAGAACTGTGCTGCTGTGCATGCTTGGATTGCCTGAAATAGCTTTTGGGCAATGTTTGCTTCATAAGGGCTGCAAGAAAGAGCCTACTCATTTATTCCCCTCCACAATCATAAAAATGAAAGAGGCATATTAGGGGTCATTTTGAGAGATTCTGAGATCTCTGTACTTGCTTCAACCGTGTCCTTATTTCAGTCAATCTGAGGTTTATGAACATTAACTTCAGCTTAATTATCTGATGAGCAGGAGAGAGCATCCACAAGCTCAGGTAACTTGGACAAATTAGATCTTCAATAAAATGATTATGAAAAAAAGATGGAAACAGTCAGAAAGAAAAACAAAGTGAGGCAGGAAATGAGTTGAGATTTGGCCGATGCAGAGCAAGACTGAATGTAGTTCTGATCTAAGAAGGGACCTATATTGGAGAATATACTGGAAAACTATTGCTTCAAACATGCAAAGTGAATTGTGAATGAAATGTGGATTTGCTTATATTCGTATACATGACGTTTGTATATGTGACAAAGTACAGATGATCAGACTGATGGGAAAGAAAGCAGATTGACATCTACTCCTGTGACAGGTGAGGGAGTGCTGACAACTCATTTACTGTCTGCATTTCCTTACGCTAGACTATGTTGAAAAGGAAAGTCTATTCATAGTTGTATTTTCATAGAATCAATTTACTGCAGATTTTAATAAGAACAAAACTTGACTAGCTTCCCTGGTATTTAGGACACATTTGATTTCTGGGGCGTTGGCTTAGTTTTTTCATGAGGAGGAGCTTACATGTAAGACTAGAAGTATATGATGAAATAATAGATAATAACATCAGGCGTAGTTTTATTCAACCTCACAATCAGCTTGTTCGGACAGTTCAAGTTACTGAAAAGTAGCTCAACAATGGTAAAAAAAGGAATCAAATCAACACTTTACCTTGGTTTATACTGCAACTCCACTAACACTGTTGCTGACATGCAAGGAGAGTGTGGCCACACACTAACACTGTTGCTGACATGCAAGGAGAGTGTGGCCACAACCTAAACTTGGTTTACACAGTTCTGTAATAGCAGCAGCTTCAGCTACAATTGCAGTCAAAATGAAAGTTTTCATAGCATAATGATCACCTGCAGAGGTTAAAAGCTGGATTTTAGAAATGCAGAAATGTCCTGAAGGACACCACTTGTTACTGCTCTCCAGTTTGACTTTGAGCCGTTGACTGCAACTCAGCAAATGTAAGGTATATTGTGCCTTATATCTGATACTAGACATTCAAGAGGCAATACAAAGGTTTTCTAACAAAATACTTTCTTATGAAAGCAAAGTACTCAAGGTGGCTGGAAACTAGAAATTCTGTGCTGTAGATAATCCAGACACTACAAAAATATTAGTTCAAATTTAAATTGGAACAGAAATTAAGGAATCCCAATGAAATAAAACCTCTTAAACATTAAAATTTATGAGTCATGGAGCATTTGATATTAAGGATATTAGATGATGATGATGATTCAGGATAAAAAGCTGTTCATGTTCATCGTTGAGATAAATTGTATGCTGTTGAATTTTCACAATATTAAGGCAATACAAATATTAAACAAAAGTCAACTTGACATACATTGTCAGACATATATTTTCCTTTATTGCTAAATGATTCGATTGGAAGTATCTATCAGCATATTTCAGTGCAATGTTCCAATGATATTGCACTTTCCCATGGGCAAGAACTCTTTCACTAATTTCTGATCACCTGTACATAACAGAAAGCAGCTGGAGCATTAACTAGCGTGTGTATTCTGGTGTAGACACCACCAAAATGATCAATGCTCCAAAGTAGGATATTTAAAGGTCTTTTAATAGCTGTTTTATTTTTACCTTTTAACACTAGTGTTCAGCTGAAACACTTCTGATTATACTGGTTGGTCAAGACTGTGGATTTCTGCTAGAAAGAAAACATTAACTTAGTGCCCTAACTTTCAAAATTCAAATAAATATTTTAAAACTCATTTCAAATACATAGCAGATTGTTAACTAGAATACAACCTTAATGGAAGAAAACAGTGGAGAGAAGACACAGAATGACTGTATTAGTATAGCTAATCACCTGCAATCAGTTAGCTTTATTCCAGCAAGATTAGCTACTGGTCCAGAAATCACAGTGGAAGTGTATATCTCTATCAAGATTAAGAGTAAATAAGGCATATGTGTAGCAGTTTAAGACATCTGATCTTTATGAAAATATTTTGAAAATGACTGGAAGAATAAGTTCTGGAGGATATTCGAGAAGTAATGATCTGGTGGCTAATGGAGAGGAAGAATTTGAAGACTATACTAAATAGATATATCAGGACGTACTTGCTAGGCTGGTAAACCGTTGCTTGCCCCTCTCAACATAACCAGCTAAATCTCGATCAACATTCATAGCCTGTAAAGGACGAATGCTTACAGGCTGGAATTTATGCTTTTAAAACAGGAGAAATATTCTAGGTGTTTGAGCAACCATGTATGTACTGCTGCAAATGAGGGATTTACAAACTGCTACATCAGAGCAGGAAGCAGTGAAAGGCTGTTGTGTTTCAGTGAGACAAGAGTGGGCAAGGATAACTATCTATTCATTTCAACATTCAGCACAGCTGAGCCAGGCCAGTTTTTTTGCATTCTGGTCTTTTCATTGTTTTTAAATGCCTCCACAGAAGGCAGGAATAATAACTGGCTGTATTGTTCCTGATTGTACAAGCCAGCCTGATGAACAGAATCTTATTAAATCATTAGGATAACATTTAGAAGTTTAGCCACAATTCAGTCTCATCCAAGTGATTTAAATAAACATCATTTTCCTGTTTCTTGCACTCCAGCAGTTTGGAGCAGGTGTTGACTCTCTGTAGGGACTCATAACCTCATTCCCTGTTGTGTTCTTTATTTCTATTGGAACAAGTATCTGCTTTAATCCCAAAATAATTCACACAAAGCTGAAGGCTGTTCTTTGAATATACAGGGTCTAAAGTTTGTCTGTGTTATGCTTGATACTAATTACTTTCTTAGTTTGTCTTGGCATTTTGCTGTGGTAATGAGTGTGTTTACCTTGAATTCCCTGCTGGCTATTCTGTGAAATGAATAAGCAGACAGACAAGATAGCAGTAGCAAAGGAAATATATAAAATCAACTACATTTCATCAGTAAATTAATTTCATTAGCATATGAAAATTATTGTGACTCAAATAGAAATTTTCCTTATGAATTTGGAAATGGTTTTTAAAACCTCATTATTTATTATTTGATAGACTGGATATTGTGGTTCATGTCATATTACATGGAGTGATGTATGAAACCTGGACAATTCTCAGTACCAGATAACCACACACAGTCAAATTTTACGAACCAAGTTCTTGTTTCTGATCTTTTAACTAATCTTTTTACTTTGCTTTATGTGAAAAAAGAATACATGAATTATTCAGTCATGACAGATCTTCTTTCTCTCAGTCCATTACCCTGATGAAGACTAAGAAAAAGAACACACATAAATATTCTTGAGAATTCATCATTTTCTATAGAAACATGATTGTATAAAATGCTGCTTGCATCAAAGCCTTCCTTTTTAAAATAAAATCTATTTCAGCTATTGATCCTTTTTTTGCTTAAATGAGAAGAGCAACATTCATCTTCAAAATACAACAGCTTGTTATATGAAAGAATGAAATAACTAGCTCATCACAGCTATTTTTTATTGAGTGCAATCAGCGTACTTCTCTAAATTACTTACATTTATGGAGAACATCACTAAATTATAACCGCAGTTCACAGATTGGGTTATTATCTTGAAAAGAAAAGCATCAAACTAAGGCTTGTACAATATTGTACTTTGTGGCAATGTTGTACAGGCAGTAATACCAAATATGATTTAAAACCTCACTCAACAGACATATTTCTTAGTTCCCAGACTGAATTTACCTTGCACGTAATGAAGCCCTATTCCTTATCCTGCTTGTAAAGTGCTGCAACGGAAATGTACAGGCTTTAAAGATGGAGAGAGAAAACTTTATGTTTACTACACTGCTGCTTATTCAGCTATAAATCATTTGCAGTAGATGCTTAACACAATGGCAGAGAGATGAAGTAACAACGCTAGAATCAGAATTTGTGGGAAAGCGGGCCTATAGGGATGATGGGGAGGGACTCTTCGTTAGGGACTGTAGTGATAGGACAAGGGGTAATGGGTTCTAACTTAAACAGGAGAAGTTTTGATTGGGTATGAGGAAGAAATTCTTTACTGTAAGGGTGGTGAGGCACTGGAATGGGCTGCCCAGGGAAGCTGTGAATGCTCCATCCCTGGCAGTGCTCAAGACCGGGTTGGAGAGAGCCTTGGGTGGCATGGTTTAATGTGAGGTGCCCCTGCCCATAGCAGGGAGGCTGGAACTAGATGATCTTAAGGTCCTTTCCAACCCTAACTATTGTATGATTCTATGATTCTATAAAATCACAGCCCTGTCAAAGCCAGATGGATATTTACTGACTTTTATCCTTTTTTTCTTCTTTTGTCTTCAGTAGCAAGGCATTTTGGTTGCCAAAGTAAATATGCCCAACTAGAAAATTATCAGCCTTTTCCTCCAGAAACAACATCCAAGAAGGACTTTCAACAGAAGAGAAGCTCAAGCATTCCAGCCCTAAGGTGATAGTTGTCTGAACACAGTGGGCCATTTCTGTTTGACCCAGCACTTCAGGGTAAGGTAAAAGATGGGTTTGCCCTAGTGCATTTATGTGTACTAACAATATTCTGGGGTAAATACCATACATACTTACTCCATATAATTCTCAAAAAGCAGATCATGGAATTGCTTAGGTCTGCAGATGGAGCCAAATAGAGATTTCAAAACTGAATTGTAACATTGCCTCCTGAGCTTAAAACAACCTCCTTAAGTCCTCCCAAACATCGAATGAGAAATGGAGGCAACCAAATACAGAGGCTGAATTTAGGCCACCTGATGAGGTTTACTTAGTAGCACCTGCACTGATTTGACTTGCTGTTTCTCTCTTGAACAGGGCAATACTCAATGTAGGTAGTAGAGGTGCTTGTGGAACCACATTTTCTCCACCATTTGGTGTGGAGGAGCCTCATTATTGAGCCTTATATTAAATATGGCTCAATGGTAAAAAACATATTATTAAAAAATTTGGTACAGCTGGAAGAAAATAACGCATTAAAAACACTGCATGTGTTTTCAAACTGGAGAGCAACTAAGATGGAAAAATATCTCCTATAAAGACAACTGCTATATGACTACACAGAGATCTGAAAGCTGTTCAAAGAAAAACAATTCAGAAAATTTGCTATCTCTGTTAAATTAAATAGACCTATGGCACTAAATAAAAATATAATTTTCATCATTTTTTTTATTTGCTGAGTTTTTGTAATGGTCATCTTCACTAAAATAGTCAAACTAGGACAGTCTAACCTAGGACTGTAGCCAGATCTCTGGGCAGTTTTGAACTGTAACACTACATCTCACTTGCTAGATTTTGTATCTGAGTCCTTCTTTTCACATGCATTTGAAAATGTGTGTCTGTGTAAAATTAACCAATAAATAAA
Organism: Psilopsiagon aymara; assembly: GCA_024733675.1. Lineage (NCBI taxonomy): Eukaryota > Metazoa > Chordata > Aves > Psittaciformes > Psittacidae > Psilopsiagon > Psilopsiagon aymara. The sequence goes on along the minus strand of JANRGW010046617.1, from coordinate 4,776 downwards.
CACTAGAGAAATGAAGTTAAAGTGGCTTTAATCAACACCTGGGCAAAGTTCTGTAAGTTAGCTTAAGACTGAATTGAAAACAGCAGTGCAATTTTGTTGCCATCAATCTAAAATTTGTGGTATTTTAGCTCAGTTTATGAATCTGTTCATGGAGCACCTTGCCAGTTTGTTAACAGGATGATGTGACCTGACCTGAGAAAGGACATCTGAGTTTCAAGTAAAACGAGACAATGACCAGCTTTCTAAAATTTTATCATTCCATATGAGATACTGAAAGCTCTCTCTGTGGCACGCTGGACAGCATTTTTCATTTTGCCATTTCTCTGTTGACAAAAATATTCCACCACAATGGTTTATTGAAGTTGTGAAGTCATCTCTACAAATGGGTTTCTGCTGTTGAATTGTTTCTGTGGCCTGTTTTCTGCTGCTGAACATGGCTGAAAATTAGCAAGAGAGTACTGGGGGAAAAACAAGCTGAAAAAAAAACCCTATTATCAAAATCTGCTTGTATTGCTGTTTGCAGGATTATTAGTCAACATTTCATAGAATCATACAATCATAGAATAGTTAGGGTTGGAAAGAACCTTAAGATCATCTAGTTTCAATCCCCCTGCCATGGGCAGGGACACCTCACACTAAACCATACCACCCAAGGATCTGTCTAACCTGACCTTGAACACCGCCAGAGATGAAACATTCACAACTTCCCTGGGCAACTCACTACAGTGCCTCACCACCCTCACAGTAAAGAATTTCTTCCTTATATCCGATAGAAACTTCTCCTGTTTAAGTTAGAACCCGTTACCCCTTGTCCTATCACTACAGTCCCCAAGGAATAGTCCATCCTCAGCATCCCTATAGCCCCCCTTCAGATACTGAAAGGCTTCTATGAGGTCTCCACACAGCCTTCTCTTCTCCAGGCTGAACAACCCCAACTTTCTTAGCCTGTCTTCATAAGGGAGGTCCTCCAGTCTCTGAAACTCTGTAGCTGTGCTTGGGATTGCTCCAACCCAAGTGCAACACCTTGCATGTGAACTGCACTCAATTGTGTAGCAAATAGTCAGATTAGAAAGCTTAAAATAGCCTTTTGACACTGCAATTTCAAATGCTTACTAAAAAATATCCACTCTTTTTGGTGCAGCCAGAAAAATTCATCCTAAACCAGGATAACAGTAAATTCAGAGAAGAGCTGATGATATTTTCTAGACATTTTTCATAATGTTGGAGTCTGGGAGACTAGGTTGTAAAACTGTGGCTGTCTGTCTCTGGTTTGAAATGCACTGTATAATAAATGCTGTTATGTGTTATGTCTGATGCAAGGAATGAAAGAATTTTTTTTATTTTTTGTATTATGCAGCTGAGATCAGGCAAAGCTGTGACTGTCTGGCAAAAAAAACATGGCAAATTACCAATAATGACTTATACAAGGATACTGAAGTGGATGCGCTTTTCAGGAGATATGGAAATAATGGTCATACTGGTGGAATACTGTTGGCAGATAGGGTTATGAAGGGAAAAAAGATATAACTAAATCAGCCAGAATTACTTTAGCAGGGATGTAGAAGAATTTCTACTAGAATAAGTGTCCCTGGACTCATAAAGATGGCTCAAAAGTACTAGTCAAATTCGTGGAAGGAAGATGATGACGGGAAATGTAGCTTTAGGAGGTCAAAAGTGTAAGCCTGGCATATGTGCTGACTGGAACCACCAATCCAGTTTAGGTAAGTAAAGAAATTCTATCTTGTCCTAGGAATCTTGGCCTGAGTGAATATGAGCTAATTAATTTTAAACTACATAAAGGATAAAAAGATACTAGCCATGGTTTTGTCACACATTTGGACAGACTGAAGTGTCAATCGCTTACCCTGTGATGCAACTGAAAACAAGCCAGTTTCCATTTAGAAGCAGCATCAGAAAGTTAGTGTGGCACAGCATGTGAGGCAGCAAGCTCTACTGACAACCTGGATAGTTAGACACATGTAAAAGCAAGTTACATAAACACTCTGAGCCTCATATGTTCACATGTCAATGCCAGATTTTATCAAGAGAGACTGCTAATTACAGAACAGACATTAATGAAGCTTTGTCTCTGTAGTCTCTGCTCTCATACTTTCTCGCTCTTACCTTTCCTTTCACTTATCTCTTCCCATACCCGCTACTTTTTTGTCTATTCCTTCTCTGCTCTTTTTTTCCTGACAGACCCACTTTGCAGAATGTTAACTCAATATTATTTGAGTCTGCTGTGAGTTTTCACAGAATCACAGAGCAGTTTGGTTGGAAGAGATCCTAAAGGTCATCTAATTCCAGCCTCCTGCCATTGGCAGTGACATCTTCCCTTAAACTAGGAGCCCCATACAGACTGGCCATGAACACTGCCAGGGATGGGGCATCCACAGCCTCTCTGGGAAGCCTGATTCAGTTTCTTACTACCCTTATGGTGAAGATTTTTTTCTAATGTCTAATTTAAACTCTTTCAGCTTAAAGCCATTCTCACTTGTTCTGTCCCTACAAGCTCTTGTAAGAAGTCTGCCATCTTTCTTTAGGTACTGGAAGCTGCTCTAAGGTCTCCCAGGAGCCTTCTCTTCCCTGAGCTGAACAAACCCAGCTCTCTCAGCCTGTCTTTATAGGAGAGGCTCCAGCCCTCTGATCATCTCAGATTTTATTCTAAATAGAATGAAGAGTAAGCCTAAGTTGTGTAATAGTTCAAAATGAAAAACTCATGAGGGAAGGCTCCCAGGTGTGCCGCTCTGCTCTTTAGAAAACCTTCTTGACACAGAGGTGATTGATGCAGACATTGCCCTCTCTCAGAGAGGTGCGTTTTCAGCATCTCTCTCTTTTTTATTGGCATGTTCTTTCTACCACAAGCTAGGTTAGAATAGGAGTAAAATGCTGTAATTCATATGGGTACACCTCCATCTCTTTTCCAATATTTTGATAATAGATGGGGCAATACAAGATGAATTTTCATACATGAGAAAAGTAGTGAATATAGAAAAAGTTGCTGCTGGCTTCATTTTTATGGATCCCAAAATCCAATTCTACAACCCAATAATCCCTCTGGGATTCTGTTTGTTGTTCTTTCTTCATAAAGTTGGAGAGGATGTTTCGTGGATGTCTTTTCTTTTTTACTTTAATAATCCTCTTGGTTGACAAACCATGCTAAATCTGGACAACACTGGACGTTTAATGGTCCACTGCTAGGTGCTGCCTTCCACAAATGCTGGAAACAGTGGCCCCTAGGAAGCCGTAGGAGAAACATATTTATGTGGCACCAGTGGGGTGTTATTCCCGGTAGCACTCATGCAAGTAGGCACAGGCCGGCTGGAGCTCTTCTCAGCCTGGGAAGATGCCAAGTGGGTGAAGCTTCGGTTTCACCTCCCCCACAGATGCTCTCTGTGTGACTCATCTGGCAACCCTGTTGCGTCTACAGTCATTTACACCTATCTATATTATTCAGAAACAATGGGCAAGATGAAAAATAATTTTAGACTTTTCTTCTGCAAATATAGATATGTATCATGTAGTTAAAGGTTAATAAACTAGAGCTATGTAGTTTATTTATGAGTTTTGAACTTGTTTGGAGTAGAACCATGTCTTTTATGCAGAGTAAAAAGACTGGCTGATGGCATTACATTCTTCTGAAAAATTACATGTCTTTTGAAATATTCCGCAGTTTCTTAATTCTTTTTTTTTTTTGCTGTTTCATCTTCTGGCTGTTATGTCAAGACACAGAAAACTGTTTCTGGAACACACTGTCTTCAGTGCAAATATACTGAAGAAACATTTCCTAATTCAAACGGACTACTTTGGCAGAAGTACAATTTTAAGGATGAAACAAAACAAAACCCACAAAACCATATGTCTTTTCTTTCCTAATGTAGACAAGTCGTAGTGATGGTAATAAGAAAACTGATTTTTCCTTCATGACAACTGATGAGATTGCTTAAGAAGATACTTGTCTCACAATTAGTGATTCTGTTAATTGTTAAGAAGAGACCTAATTCAAGTTGTGACAGGCAAGTTAACTAACTGAGAATTCTCTTTTCAAAAGCACTGAACTCTGTAAATCAAAAAAGTGGGTATAAGCCTCTGCAGGCAGAGATGAGATTTGGATCAAAGCAGCCTCTTAGGTAGGGAACCCCATATCCATCAAGTAAATTCAAGAACATGTTGCAATGCTTTTACTGTAAAAATATCTTAAAAGACCAGAGATTAATTCTGAGGAGCCCAAATGGAGCAGGGTATGAAATAAATGACAGGTAATCCGTGAATGGAATTAGGAAAACACAGCTGCTCCTCAGCAAAATAGGAAACATCCAGAAGACAGAGAGATGCAACATTTCTTAGCCCTCCCTCAATGGTCATTATTTAGATAACATCAATCTAAGGAATTTAGAAAATGTAAGAATTATTTGTTTTATTTTTCCAGTTGTGCAATCAGTGCTTCTCTCCTGAGTTTCTGAGTGTCTCTCTCCTGTTAATCATAGAATCATAGAACAATAGAACACTTAGGGCTGGAAAGGACATTAAGAGCATCTAGACACCACCCACTAAACCATATCACCCAAGGCTATGTCCAGCCCAGCCTTGAACACCGACAGGGTTAGAGCATTCACAACTTCCCTGGGCAACATATTCCCATGCCTCACCACCCTCACAGTAAAGAATTTCTTCCTCATATCCAATTTTCTCCTCTTTAAGTTTGAACCTGTTACCCGTTGTCCTATCACTACAATCCCTAAGGAATAGTCTATCCCCAGCCTCCCTATAGCCCCC
>JANRGW010046615.1:0-19140 GCA_024733675.1 Psilopsiagon aymara | reverse complement strand
GCATCCTCCCCTCCCATCGGCTCTGTCTGGGTGCCCGCACTGACCACCGCCGGGGCTGTCAGAGCAGAGCTCCCAGAGAGAGGCCTGGTCAGAAGGCGAGTGCTCACCATCCCTCTCGCCTGCCCGGGTGAACTGCCGCACAAACTGTCGTTCCACATCCTGGTTGCTCGTGCTCCCTGGGCTGGGTTTTCAAACAGTCAGGGCTGGTGTCATCCCTCCTGGCTCAGCCCCCTATGAGGCAGCTGCTCGCCCGGCTTCTGGGAAAGACCTGCTGAGGACTTGAGACTCCCTCGTTGGCTCTTGCTGCTCTGAGTTGAGACTGCTGGACACTGAGCTTCCCCCCGCTCAGGTGTTGAAGGCATCCTCCTCTCTCGAGCTACTCAAATCAGTAATTCAGTTATCATGTTATAAACCAGAAATGTGTGCAGCTAACTGAATGTATCACTAGCTAACATTTAAATTTTGCTTTTTCTCCCTCAGTTTCTCAATTCCTCAGCCTTATCTCAGACTACTTGTCCAAAAAAAATATTTGGTTGAAATGTTTTTGAAATGAGAAAGAAAAGCAATGAAAAGGGCCAGATCATTCTAACACGTGGAGGTTTTTGTAGACTCAGGTCTGATTAATATGAACTGATCATCTTCCTGGATTAATGTTCAGGAGTCAGAAAGCAACATGGTTCTGCCACGATATAAGTAAGTAATCCATTAGCACACCTAAGAACATAAAGCTCTTGTCATATTGAGATACAAGTGTTAAGTGTTAACTTTAGACACAGGTCTGTCCAGGGAACTCACCGGGAATCAGAGAAGAGACTCAAGTATAAATTTCCACTGTATCTTCAATATTAACTTCAAAGAGAAGGAATTCATCCTGAAGTGTTGAAATGTGCCTTTCAGACACATTCTATGAAAAAGAAATAGTGGATCTTCACTGCTGTACCATATGTTGGCCAGTGATGCAAGCAGAGGACAGGCCTGAGCCTCTACTCTTCCACCATCTTGCTATCCAAACAGTTTAACGTGTCTGTATTCCCAGGAGTGTAGGAGCTGCCATTCCTTTTGCACTTAACAGAGGAAGGGAGAAAGAGAGTAGAATTTTGCATTCTTCTTCCTTGTTTGTTTGAAGGTCCATAGGGAGCAAAGAAACTCTGTCTTATCGGAAAAAGGCCAAGACATACAGAGAGTGATCATGCTTCAGCCCTCCTGCCAAGATGTCTAGAGCTCTTAAAAGTAGGTTACATGAAAACAAGACAGGAACAAGATACTGGGCATTAGACCGTGAAAGAATACCACTTCTCAGCAAAGAGGTAGTTGCCAGTAAGTATGCTAAAATACACTTTGCAAAGGAAAGTTGGGAAGAAAAAAATCTGTCAGAAGCTATAAGGACTTTAACTGGATACTCCTGTGAGTACTCAGAAAATACTCAAGGTTGCTCATCTAGAAGTGTAAAACAGCCACTAGGATCAAGCCTGAGCCTTCCAGTAGCAATGGAAGTGTGCAGCTTCTTTCCAAAAGAGGATGGATAGATTGAAAGGCTGTCTAGAAGCTGTTGAAATAGCTAACAAGATCAACTGTTTAGCTATGCTAAGAAGCAGAGAAATGGAGAAAAATACATTGTAAAAAACTCCTGAGTTCTAATACCAAGAGCTTGGATGTTCAGTAGTTGCAGTGGTTAGCAGTGAGCTAGAGCAGCCTCTGGTGCTGTCATCTGGTGATAGTTAAGTTTGTCACTCTTTCTGCAGAATAGGTACTGCTCAGACAGAATAGGTATTTCAATCTTTTCTGTGGTCTTGTGCTGTATATACGAAATATAAGGACATAGGAAAGTTAAACCTCTCTTTAATTTTATAATTTCAATTCTCATTATGCAGAAGAAATCACAGAGGTGTTAGGAATGAGCAATGCACAAGCAAGACCAATGAAGTTGTTGGAGGGTAGCCTTTCAGCTCCAAAAATTCTTTTTCTATAAAATAAAGTGAACATTTCACAGCAAAAAGAAAAGCTAAACTGTTCTGAATCAACTATCTAATAATTGTGGACTTAACAGTTTTCATACCTGAGCTACCTTAAACATAGACATAGGGTCATTCAACCTATTTAGTGATTCTTTCTCCCACAAACATTTCTTCTCACATTCCCAGAGGTCCTTTTCAGACTATAATATTATGAAATAGTCACCAGCTTTTGCAAGTACCACCCTGATTATGGGGATTGAAGAGGACTATTTATCTGTTAATCAACTGTTACCCAGTCCCTGTCATTTTCATTAGCTGAGTTGTGGTGTTTGTTTATGAGGCATGATGCTTTTCCCAGTTCAAAAGTCAAAAAAAGCAGTTCTTTTACCTAGAGATAACCCCTCAATTTACCCTGGTTTAATCCAATACCTTCTACACTTGTAGGAGCCAAGAGGCTGCAGATCTGTTCTGGATCTGGCAGGAGGCTGCCACTCTCCTCTGCAAAGAAGCAAGACCCATTACCCAGCTACTAAGCAGTAACACATTTCTGGCAAAGGAGATGACACATTTTAGCAAAGACTGTGGGAAAGTTACAGGATCAAAAGTTGCATGGAGTGAACTGAGTATATATAGTCTGCTGTTCACAGGCATGCTTGACCTTACATCCCTAAAAGATTTGGCTAAATGGGCCACATGATACTTTTCCAACTCCTTCAGGACTGACCTAGACCCTCGGTATACATTAGGGAGGTATTATGGTGCTATCCTTTGGCTGAGATGGGAATTTGATTCTAATTGCTTATGAGCAGTAAAGCTTGTACAAGTAGAAGCCAGATTTCCATGTGTCGTGGCCCCACTATGATACTGTAAATTCTTCCTCCGTGGCTTCCTGTACTTGTTTCTGTTTTGTTTGAGGGGATCAGCTGCCAGATCAGACTTTCTTGTTTCCATGTTTGAACTGTAACAAGCTAACACTGTTACGAACCTCAGGCCCAATTAGCCATCAGTTGCACTTGACAACCAAATCCAAAAGAATGTGTTGAAATTTCAATTATTTGCACAGCCTAGTTAGCATTAGCATACTGCACCTAAGTCGTGCATGCTTACTCTTCTGGTATCTGAGGCAAATCATATTTTGGACACAAGTTACACGAACTGCACTGCCTCAAGGTGCAATCCCTGGGTCCAGGGGACTTTCAGATCACCTAAGAGCTCTAAGTATTTAATCCGCTGAAGAAAGAGAAAAATATGATATAATCAAGGAAACGAGCTACAGAATGGATATTTTTGTTTGTTTGTTTGTTTGTTTCTCCTTTCTTGCTGGCTTCATGACTATGTGTTTCTAGTTATCCAGTGCTGGGTTTCAATGGAAGGCATTGAAAACTGTGCCAATAGCCACCTAGCAACAGTATATTCTGTGACAAAGTAGGAACAGGACTGAGGTCTTTCAAATTGAAACAAAGCAGTGTTCCCTGCACAAATTACCAGTAGTGCAGGATGTATACTGTCGCCACTAGGTACTTGGAAAAAAAGAGGTCACAGCTGCTGGGCTCTGTGCTAACTCTGTAGTGCATGTCCCTATGGGTTCGGTGGATTTGAAGTACTGTGACTGGGTCAAGCTCCACCATGGACCTGTACCACTTCCACAGTCATGCTGGGGAACCCAGCCACCTGGACTAAGGCAGCTCAGTTACTGTCCAGCCTCCCAGGGCACTCTAGAATCCCAAATGTAGCTGTCTGTAAGACTGGTTAGAAAGAATAACTTTTCATGTCTTGAAAACAGGACCTGAACTTCTGCCAAATACTGATTCAGAGCCTGAGTCAGAGCCTGTCTTACCTTAAATCCTCCATACCCTCCCCTTGAAAGGTTTATTCCATGTTGTTGAATTTTTACCATTACATATTCTGCATTTATATCTCTCTAATTTTAAAAGTATCCATTTGTTTGCTGTTAGCATAGTTACACATTGTCTGTACTGAATAAAGTGGTCTCGTGCCTATGACTCACTGACGTACTTCTGGATGAAGTCTGAGTCTGTTTTTTGCAACACAGCCAGTTCTGGCAAATGAAAGGATGAAGAAACACATGACAGAAGTTAGCCAAGCAGTAATAAGACTCACCTGAACATATACATCTTTTAATTGCTAAATGAGACATGTTCCACAACAGCTAATATTTTTTTAAAGGAGAGAATTCATACCATTCATAATAGATTTAATTGTGCTTGATTACACACCTGGCAATTTTGTTTTCAATACTTTTCTTTCCCCCCACCTAAGCACTTTCAAAGCATAGAATGGGCCTTGAGCCAGGTATAGTATATGCTTCGAGCCCTGAAATGGAATGGGATTTGCAGAGCGAGCTCTAGATATAGACAAAGTATGCAGTTGCTGGGGCAGCTGCCTGTTTGCCTCTGCCAGAGATCTGCCACTGTTACTGCCAAAGGAAAGGATACTGTGAGTTGACTGAAAACTTGCTCATTCCTCTTGCAGAGGCAGCACTCATGGCCCCTTTTTCTGGCACAAGCAGGAACAGCATTCCTGCTTCTTCATTCCAGTGCTACCTTCTTCCCAGGCAATTATCATTCACAGGCTGGTGAAGTTGTGTATTTTCTTTACCTCTGAGCCTGCTTTGATTCCTGCATTATTCTGAATTCAACCTTTTAATTGATATTTGTCTGGTTTAAAATGGTATTCAGGATAATGAAATCATTTTCAAAGCTGTCCTTTAGCTAATCTGAAATTTAACCTCAAACAAATCTCATAGTATTGGGATGTTTTTCATATATCTCAAGAGCTGCCATCCCTCAGATATTTTCTTTTCATTTGTAACAGAAGAACATAAAACAATTTCAGATAGCTCCAGAGTACAAGATGGAATGAGACAACAGGGTAATCATACAGGATTATCACAGAATCATAGAATCATAGAATGGTTTGATTTGAAAGGGACCTTACAGATCACCTGTCTCCAACCCCCCTGCTGTGAGCAAAGACACCTTCCTCTAGATCAGATTGCTTAATGCCCCATCCAGCCTGGCCTTGAGCACTTCCAGGGATGGGGCAGTCACAGCTTCTCTGGGCAACCTGTGCCAGTGTCTCACCACCCCCGCTAGAATTTCTTCCTAATATCTAATCTAAATCTACCCTCTCTCAAATTTAAGTGATTATCCCTTGTCCTGTCATTACATTCCATTGTAAAAATTCCATCACCAGGTTTCTTGTAGGCCCCCTTTAGGTACTGAAAGCTGCTCTAAGGTGTCCACTGAGCTTTTTCTTCTCCAGGCTCAACAACCCAAACTCTCTCAGCCTGTCTTCACAGGGAGAGGTGCTCCAACCATCTGATCATCTTTATGGCCCTGCTCTGGACTCACTCCAACAAGTCCATATCGTTCTCATTTTGGAGGTCCTGGGGCCAAATACAGTACTACAGGGAGATGTCGTAAGACTGGAGTAGAGGGGGAGAATCACCTCTCTCAACCTGCTGCTCACAGTTCTTTTGGTGCAGCCCAGGATACAGTTGGCTTTCTGGGCTGCAAGTGCACACTGCTGGCTCATTTTGAGCTTCTTGTAAACCAATATTCCAAGTCTTACTCCTCAGGGCTACTCCCAATCCATCTTCCACCCAGCCTGTAATTGTGTTCGGGATTGCCCTGAGGTTCACACAGGCCCACCTCTCTAGCCTGTCAAGGTCCCTCTGGGTGGCATCCCTTCCCTTCAGCATGTTGAGCACTCCACACAGCGTAGTGTCATTGGCAAACTTGCTGAGGGTGCTCTCAGTCCCACTGTCCATGTTGCCAACAAAAATGGTGAACCGCTCTGGTCCCAGTACTGACCCTGAGGAGCACCACTTTCACTGGTCTCCACTTGGACATTGAGCCATTGACTTCAACTCTTTGAGTGTGGCGATCCAGACAATCCTTATCCGAGTGGTCTACCCATCAGATTTTAATCCCTTCTTCTAACCTGCCAAATCATAACAGAAAAATAGCTCAGATTATACAATAGGGCAGTTGTTGGCATATTTACCAATTCTGCAGCGAGTAGAGTTCTGAAGCAGATCAGTCAGCACTTAATTTTCTCAGCAAAATGAATGTAGAAATCTAACCACAGTGAATGCTCCCATGCTCTTCAGGGGTAAAAGATAAGGATTTTATAGACAAACCAGAAGCCAGATCTAAAAAGATGTAAAATACTCATCATTTGTATTGATTTTAAGCTGCCTGAAAACATCTCCTGGGAATGTTTCTCTAGACATTATCTCTGTAATCATAGTATTCTCAATTGAAAATATAACTGCTCTGTTGCAGTGCATTTGTATTGTAAACACATGAAAGTGTCAGACTGATGAATGCATTGCCAGTAGAGATAAAATGACAAATTTGTTAGCTACATCAGGTTCCAAAAGGTAGAACTGGCTTTCTCAATGAGGGTTCTTCCATTTCTGACTTCCCCCATTTGCAACACTGAGCTGGTACCTGGTTCTATTCTCCCACAAGTACCAATTTACTTGAATATCACTGAAGGGGATAAGATTGGGAAGGTCTGATATCTATTGTTAATATAAATGTACTGGCAATAAGTTTTTTCTCAAAAAGCAACTTAGGAAAAAAGACATTTAGGAACCTGGACATTTTTTAATAGTTATCTGCAGTTACAGGCAAGTAGGTTAATGCAGCTTCCAAGTAGCTTTCTATCTGCTATTCTTGTTGGTAGGCTGTTAAAATATCATGTTGTTCTGTCATTAGAAGTCTTCTAATTTCCAGAAAAACAATGTAATAGTGATCAGTTCCGTTCACTTTCTTCTTATGCCATTGCTTTTCTTCGGAGGAAATAATTTTCCCCCACTCCCTGTTATATCTAAAATGGCAGATGTATCCCCACTTTGTTTTCTTGGACTGATCTAGACCAGCTTTGCTTTTGAGTTTGTTTTCTAACAAACATGCCTTTTCAGTCTCAGGAAAATTCTTTTCTGTGCATTTCTGTGAGTCTGAATCCCTCTCTTGAAAATGAGTGACAGAGATTCAGCATAGCATTCCCGGAGAAACATCACTGCCCTTTCCCTGGTATGCCATCACTTCTCTCTCTTGCTGAAAAATCGTAGTATCATAGAATAGTTAGGGTTGGAAAGGACCTTAAGATCATCTAGTTCCAACCCCCCTGCCATGGGCAGGGACACCTCCCACTAAACCATGCCACCCAACGGTCTGTCCAACCCGACCTTGAACACCGCCAGCAATGGAGCATTCACAACTTCCCTGGGCAACCCATGCCAGTGCCTGTTGAAGTTTGAACCTGTTGCCCCTTGTCCTGTCGCTCAAACCATATTATATTGCAGCTACTTAAAAACCAGATCTTTAGCCTATGTACTCAGAGATTAAAAGAAAGTTATTGAACTATAATTTAGGATATTTCTTTAGGGTAAAAGGACTATTTATCAGTCTGAAGTGTTAGCTTTATATTATTTACCATGCAAAACATGCCATTTTAAAGGGATGTCTTCTGATTATTAGTTCTTTCAGATTCTCTGGAGGCAGCAGGCATGGATTGCAGCAACCATGCAAGCCCAGACCAGTCTTTGCAAGGAAGAGATGCTATTCTCAGTAAAGCTAATCCTATTCTGCATTCAGTATGATTTTGTTCACACATTTACATCCATACTTAAAAATATGATACCAGATTTTGGAAAAGGTATGAAGTATAAATACAAGCACAGTTAAGTCTGCAGTAAATACATCCATATATTTCGAAAAGACCTTTTACATAGTCCATTCCTAGATGACAAAATGAGTGAGTGATTATCCTAAGCTCCCAAAATTAGAGGCTTCAAGAAAGACTGTAGGAAAATTGGAAAAAGAGAGAATTACACTGGCAATAAAGGACTTAGACAGTAGCTTTTAAGGTATTACTAGTTTATGTAGATGATACCTTAAGCATCCTAGTATTACATATTAGGAAATCAAAACTTCTTTCAAATTTGTCTCATTTAAATTGATAAAAATTCACTTTGAGACATGAAAGTCTCCTTGGCCAGATACCTACTGACTGCTATCCCCTAATGTTCTCCATGTTGAAACAAAGCTTTGTTAAGTCCACTCAGGGGAGGCAGCTGTAGCATTGTAAAGAATGCTTGAAGATGAAAGGTCAAAAAATGGATCTACTGCTGGGACACTGGAGCAAAGCATTTATGACAGAGAAAAAGTAAGGAGGAAATGATTCATGGCAGCCTAATTACATTAGAAACAAGACTTATTCATCTGTTTGAAGTAAAGAACTCAAGGAAATGGAGGAAAGGACAGCACTTAGGTCAGTCTAATATTTGTATTCCTGCGTGTGGAAAGCCATTCATGAAAACTGAGTTCTGCCATTATACAAAAATTCATAATCAAAATAAATGCCTCAGAGAAGCTCTTGGATGCTATCATTGCCAGCATTGGATGGCCATTACTAATACTGAAACTTTATGAGAACTATAAAACATATAAGGAAGTGTACTTCCAATGGAAAATGTCTGCAGACAACAGGTATATTTTGGCACCTATGCAGTACATTTATAGCTATTGCTTCCCACAGGAAAAAATGAAAATGTATCTAAGCAGTACGTAAACTATAAGCTGACATTGAATTATATTGCAAGGATGATCTATAATCCTGAAGAGTATGACTGGGTTTATTCTGTAGGAAGAGTTTATAAGCTGCAAGACAGTAAAGCTAGCTAATGCTTTTCACAATATGCAGATGATCAGCTTCCCAAGTAGGAGACTCAAATGAAATCCTATTAACAGTTTAGGATTATTTCCATGCAGATACTGAATGACTAATTCCTATAATATTTTTCTGTAGTTGCAGGAGGGAGTGTTTCTGCACCTGTTTCTCTTCCCCCAGATCCAATCATAAGTAAAACTGTACCATCCAGCTGTTAAATTTCAGATCAGTTAGTATATTTCTTGCATTTGTAGAATGGCAAAATATGAAGTCATATAGCCACAATAAAATGCCACAGTGATACCAAGAGAAGTGATCGCCAAGCTTGCAAAACTTTTCACAGTCTTGGATTTTGTTGCAATACCTAACTAGATCCGGGCCAATGGAGGATATTCATATACAAATAAAGGTACCGAGGTAATGAAATAAAGTTAGCAAAAGTTTGGAAAAACGTGGTCTTCTTCCGTGGATTCTTTTGAGATCTTAAACTAATTGTTAATTATTAGAAATTTATCGAAGCTAATTAGCTCATGTTGCCTTCCTTGCCATTGGAAGGCATGATACCTTAGCATTTTGACAACAGAAAGTTCATTAATTCATTTTGTCAAATCCTTACATTTTGTTGATACACAAAGAAACAGGTACAGGTTCTTCAGGAAAGACAGGCAAGGGAAGATGAGGAGGGGTGTTGCCCTCTATGTCAATGACCAGCTGGGGTGCATGGAGCTCCACCCAGGAATGGATGAGAAACCACCAAGAGTTTATGGGTCAAGATTAAGGGGAGCACAGGGACAAGTGATGTTATACTGGGGGTCTGCTACAGGACACCTGACAAGGAAGACTGAGCAGTTGAGGCTCTCTGTAGAAAGATAAGAGGGAAGCCTCATATTCACAGCCCTGTTCCTCATGGGGGACTTCAACTACCCTAATCTCTCTTGGAGGGACAACAGAACAGGTCATAAGCAATCAAGGAGGTTCCTGGAATGCATTGATGATGACTTCCTTCTCCAAGTGACAAAGGAGCCAATGAGGAGAGATGTTATGCTGGACCTAGTTCTCACCAACAAGAAGGGGCTGAAGGGAAATGTGAAACTTGATGGACATTCCCAATCTCTTTATATTCCCAGATACTGCAGACCCAGATCTGTGTCTGCACTGTAAAGCTACTGGTCCAGTCCCTGCAGATTACCCCAACAGGGGGATTGCACAGTTCCATAAGACTCTGTTTTTCAACTAGGGAATTATATTTAAAGTATTAATTAAGATATGCTGTTGCTGTCTTGCAGCAGTTTTACATTATTCAATGCTGAGGTCATAGACAGTTCTGGGTAACTCCAGGAATAGAGCTGCCACCCCCTCACAGAAAATGCATTCTTTGACATTTATATTAACTCCAGCCTTTGTTCCTTGGGGCTGACAGCCAGTTACCTACATTGGCATGACTGGTAGGAAAGTAGGTAGCAAGCACAGCTGACAGCATCTTGCAAGTCTGTGATGCTATATCAGCATCACTGCCATGTACCTCTTCAGTGAGGATGGGAGGCGGAGTCATGACAGTATGTTCCAAGGTGTCCCTGTGGTTCTTCCACCTTGCTCTCTCAATGTTTCATCTGGGGTTATTAGTGTTTATAAAAGCATAACCTTAAAATAGCTGCATGGTGTTAATAGAAGCAAAAAATAGCAGTTCTTGTGCTTAGCTTCTTCATACTGGGGTAAAATAGGGCTAATTTGAGCAAGTACAGAAATAAATAGCACAACCCAGTTAAAGGTGACTTTCCAATCTCCTTCAGGTTTTAAAGAGCACTTACTTTAAGCTAAAATCAGAACAGGATGCATTCTTTCTTGCTTTACAGAAAATCCTTTTCCCTTCAACATACGTAAGATTTAGAGTGGCTTTTGCTTAGAGACTGCTAAGGTTTATTCACCAAGTCCTCCACTTACAAGTGGAGCAACCATTAAATTCTCCAACTTCTGAAAGCCATGTTATTTCAGAAGACTCAATCAGATTTGCATTGGCACTTGTAAAACAACTATGCGTTTCCTGCTGTGGATTGACTTTGTGTGCTGGGTGCCAGATGCGTACCAAAGCTATTCTATCCCTCTCCTCTTCAGCTAGAAGGGAAGAGAAAACATAACAAAAGGCTCACGGGTCTAAGTGAGAACAGGGAGAGATCACTTGACAATTACCATCACAGGTAAAACAGACACAACTAGGGAAATCAGTTTATTACCTATCAAATTAGATTAGGATGAGAAATAGTACCAAATCTTACAAAAAACCCAAACTTCTCTTCATGCTTCCTTGCTTCCGAGGCTTAATTTTATTCCCAATTTTCTTTATCACTACTGGCACAGTGGCAGAGACAGACAAGGAACGGAGGTTGCAGTCAGTTCATCACATTGCCTTCTCTACTGTTCCTTCCTTCTCAGTACGAGGACTCCTCACACACTCTTCCCCTGTTCCAGCATGGGGTCCCTCGCATGGGAGACTGTTCTTCAAGAACTTCTCCAAAATGAGTGCTTCCTACTGGCTGCAGCTCTTCATGAACTAGTCCAGCATGAATCCCTTCCATGGGGAGCAGTCCTTCAGGAACAGGCTGCTCCAGCATGTGTTACCTGTGGGGTCATAAGTCCTGCCAGCAAATCTGCTCCAGCATGGGCTCCTCTCTCCACAGCCATAGGTCCTACAGGAGCTTGCTCCATCATGGGTTTCTCATGGAGTCACAGACCTCTTGTATCCCCCTGCTCCAACATGGGGTTCTCCATGGATCACAGGTGGATATCACCTCCACCATAAACCTCTATGGACTACAGGTGGATATTTGCATCACAATTAACCTCCATCTGTTGCAAGGGGATGCATGCGCTTTAGAGGAATTTCTGCTCAGCTGCCTGCAGCAGCTCCTCCCCTTCTTCCTTACTGATCTGGTGGTGTCTGCAGAGTTGTCTCTCTCACATATTCTCACTCCTCTACCTACAGTTCTACAGGGTGGGGGGGGTGGGGTTGGAGGTTGCTCCTGCTTTCTGACTGTTACCCCAGAGGGACTACTGCCATTGCTAATGGTTTTGGCCAGCAGCAGTTCCAGTTTGGCTTATTCAGACATAGGGGAAGTTTCTAGCAGCTTCTCACAGAAACTACCTCTGCAGCACCCCTGCTATCAGCACCTTCCCATGCTGAATAGACCTACCACAAAAAGAGCAGTGCTTTTGAGCAGTACATGAATCAGGGATCTTTATATGTATCTGATGATGTAAATTATGCTCACCCATGAAATATGGAAAGGGGAGCAGAAGAGGAATTGTGTTTACTTTTTTCAGTATTTCTTAAATAGACTAAGCAGTCTCTGTGAGTTTACTTCAGCCACAGTAGACCAATCACCATCTGCTTCAGAAACTGATGAATTGCTACTTGTTCTTCTCTAGACAGTGAAATAAAATGTTAATCATGTTTAACTGAGAAATCAATGTTTTCCAAATTGGCTACAGGTCTGTAAGTATCTTGTGTGATTATTGTCACGTGAGCCACAGACAATATTTGAAGTAACATACTGAATGTTCTTGGATAAGACAAGGAAACCAAGACTACTACAACAGTATGCCCATATTCAAACCTCTCTTGACACTGGAATCAGTCTCAATCACATCAGTGAGGGATAAGGGAAGCTCTGTAGGAAGAAGGGGAAAATGAGATCCTTTGTCATGCTACAGCATCTCAAAAAGCAATATTAAAGTTTGATAATCTGAAATATATTTTCATCAGCGATTTTTGGACTGATATTTTTCCTGTAGTAAATTTCTATTTGTATACTTTATACAATGCTCTTTATAGATTTTCAGTACTTTTTCACTATTTTCTTAACAACTGTTTTTCAGATGGGAGATAACACAGTAACAGAACTGTGAGCTTTTTCCATTTTGTTTCCTTGAAAATTTACATGTGCTTTAAGCAAAAATGTTGGTA
Organism: Psilopsiagon aymara; assembly: GCA_024733675.1. Lineage (NCBI taxonomy): Eukaryota > Metazoa > Chordata > Aves > Psittaciformes > Psittacidae > Psilopsiagon > Psilopsiagon aymara. Next base: position 6,519 of record JANRGW010046615.1, on the reverse strand, counting down.
TGTTTTGCCGATTTCTTATTTTCCAGTGATAAAACAATAGCCCACATAAATTGCAGAAACTGGCAAATTATTTTCTGTGTTTGTAAATAGGGCAAATAAATAACTCTTATAGTTCCTAATTATTATTGGGCCTTTCACATGAGAATGTGATTAGACTGACTACAACTGACACGTGTTGTCTTAGACACGATATTATTAAGTCTGTTTGGGGAGCTTTAGAAAGACCGACACTTTTAGAGCAGAGAGATTTCCCCTGCATTAGCTCTTTTAAGAAGCAATTACATAGGACTTACTACCAAAAATATGTCAGGAAAAACACTGAGCAAACAGCTGAAGTCGAATTCGCACACCTCCCCTCTCTGTTAAAACATCTCAAAACCTTGAAGTGTTTTGTTAAGATTATCTATAGCAAAGCTATTTTTTATATATCAGGTTAAGGTATGAGACAGGTTAGATGAAGACTGCATGGAAGAATACTCACTGATTTTTCTCAAAGTTAAGATTTCAAAGACCTTAGTTTTGTAAGCAGTTTACAATTTTGTACCTAAAAATATGCAATATGGAGAGTCAGGTAGAGACTACTTTCAATTTCAGTAATCCTGCAATGAACTGTTTTCCTAACACCCATAGTTAAGGATGAAATTGCACAGTGAAGTACCACAGAACTGGTGTGTATTAAATAAGTGCACATCTATTGATTATGAGGTTTGTAGTTTGAGATTGAGGACATCAGAAAAGCTGTGAGAGATACATGATCTGAAGTAATGCAGTTTGCTGAAGAGCCAATAAAACCAAGGAGTTACAGATTGCAGAGATTTATTCTCACCTCCACTTCAATTTTAAAGCTAATATTGCTGTAAATGCATGTGTGACAACACCTAAATCTCAGGCCTCCTTATTTTTTCTGTTGTCTCTGGGTATCTTCACATACTTAATCCAAGTCTGATATGAAGAATTTAAAAGATACTTTAATGTTCTTTCCTTATTCAATGAATTCTCTTACTGCTTTTCCTCAGGGTGCTTTAAAGAGCATCATCTTGCTGCCAGTAGTTCTTGACATGAAGCTGGTCCCAGGGTGGACTTCGAGCAGGGGCAAGAGTCTCAGCAGAGTTCTCCTTTCCCATAAACACTGAGATTCTCTGCTGCTCTCTGTGGCACAGTTCTGAAATGTGTCCTATATGTAAAGATGTGTTCACAATCCAGGAGGTCCCTACTTTGCAGTACCCACTGCTAACTGATAGTGAAAACTGGAAGGTAGGATTTTCTGCATGTGCAGTGTTCACTGACCACAGGGAAAACTTCTGCAAAAATTCCAGTTCATAAATATGAGTATGCTTGAGTGAAGGAAAAACTGATCTTTTATTGAGTTTGTCCTTTAAGGACATTGCATTTCTGCTATTACAGAGGAACACAGCAATACAGTATGAGTTATTCAGCATGGCCAAATACTGTAGTCCTTACTCAGATTTTACTCAGGAAAAAACACCTTTGAATTGAGTGAGAATTTGCTTGACTAAGGACTGAACAGAGTGTTTTGAATCTTTCCAGCATTGCTTGATGCTAATGTTGGGCAACAGTTCTCACTGCTAATTTGCCTCCCTTGTTGGCCTTCTCCTGGGCTCTGGATCTGCTTTTGCTGTGTGTTATTCATAGCTTATATTGCTAGTTCAGATTGCTTCTCTTTGTTCTTTTCATTTCCAGTAAATGTTTTGCAGCTATTGTTCTGCTGCTGGTAGATAATGCGAGGAACCTGGTATGTAGAAATTGAACCTCAGCCCAAATTTAATTAAAGCTGCTAAACGTGTTCTCACTACAGTGTGCAGAAGGAATTTTGCTGACCCTCTCTCAAAAAAGCACAAATTTGTTTAATCTATCCGATGTCTTTACAATGCAAAAATATAAGGGCTTGATTCACAAATCTTAATGCATCGCCAGAAAAATAGATGGAGCAGCACCCATGTACAGCCATCATAAGGTCAATTATAAATGCTTATTCTGATCTACAATAGTCATACAAAAAAATCACTAAATGTGTGTGCTGTGACATCACCTTGTTTTGCAGATTTAATACTGCTTTAAAGTAAGATATTCTGAATAATAATTAGTACCAAATTATGCCATAGCCTACTAATATGCAGCAAATCTAGCTAGGTTATCACCTGTATGTCTTATGAGCCATACCTAGCCATGGTTTATCCTCTATTCATACTACAGGGTACGAAATTCCTGGGTGCCAACCTGCCTATGGCAACCTAGAATTCTCCAGGGCAGGCTCGCAAAATCTTCACCTACTCTCTGGGACAGGTAACTAATAAGTGATGTTTTGTGAAGTTATGCTTTCTTTCTACTTTCTGATGTCCATGAAAATGTGTCATTTCTTCATGTCAGTCTGTAGTCTCTCATTGTTCAGTTGCTCTGTGTTTTCTGAACAAGGGGAATAGTAATCTAGATGCTTGCTTCAGCCAAGCCTGTAATAATTGTTATTGACATATATAAAAACTGAAAGTTTTTCAAGAATCCGAAAAATCCACAGCTGCCTACTACCAGTTAATGTTTTTTTCTGGCTGAGTAGTTCTTATAATGCAGATGCATTGCATTTTATGGTTGATGCTACAGTTATCCAGGCAGTTCACCCACCTTTCCTAATTGCTGGATGTATGTATTTTCTCTCCTTTATCAGGTTTACATTAATTTTCAGTCTCCTGAAGTGAGGATTTTTTCAACATTATAGGTACAGAGGTGTCAGAAAGATGGAGGAGTTAACGACTGATTCTAGTTTACATTCCTATGCAGCACATAGTATAAGTTTAAGTAATTATGCATTTTTCCATATTTTGCTTAGATTTTCTTCTGCTTTTCTCCTGAATATACTCTTTGTTCATTGTTCTTTGACTTTTTTTCAAGTGGCAGGTATGTAGAAGAAATGTCATTCACTGAGTCCATAATTTTCAATGACATATGAAATATTGAAATATATTGCAATGTAAGAAATTAATTAGATAAAAAGAAGTAAAGGCAGGCTAAGCTTTAGATTGCCTTCTTGCAGTCTATTGATTTTCTTTGAATAATTAGTGTGAATTTTCAACTTGAGTGCTGCTAGTGTAGGAAAGACAAAAGTGAGATTCTTCTGGATTTTTTTTTTTTTTTTTTTTGCACAGCCTACTTTCTGTGGAGTGAAGAAAATAATAATCTTGGAAAATTGTTTTGATTTCCTCTTTTTCAGTACCCTGGGGCTCTACACATGCATTCTACTTCTATCTGGGTTTAGGTACGCTTGATGCAAAAATAACTTTGCTATGCTGCTTGCCCTTGCAATCAGGAGGTGACCAGTGAAGTGAAATATAATCAGGGAATATAAAACTGCCTTTCTGTAGGGCTCAGGAAAAAAAAAAAAAAATAATAAAGTCTTTTGCTACCTTCACTGTCCACTTGTAGTTCTTATGCTCAACAGAAAATAGGCTTGCTCTTCTGGAGGACAATATGACAGTTTATCTCCAAGTATACCAAAACTTAAAATGTACAAATCCAGGATTCTAGCTCAGGATATTTATCAATTGCATAAAACCCCATAAACAGCCACTGAAAAATATGTTTAATTTCCCTCCCTGCTTTTTGAAAGACCCACAATGATCTAACATTTTAGGGAGATTTTAGTATTTCCTGAAAGTTGGTTTCTTTGCTGTTTATTAACTCAAATTTTAATCACACTGTTCCAAGATATCTAGATTTCAAAAATGTATCTGGAAACTTTCCTTCCAATTATACTGAAAACCACCAGCTTGCTGAAGGAACTAAAAAAAAAACCAAACCAAAATGTAAACATTCATTTGTGAAAGTGAAAGGCAGTATTACAACTGTCACAACTGTTGGCACTTGCAAAATTAGGGTAGATTTTATTTCACCAAGCCTCATGCACCTTAGCCTTTAAGAAACTAAAGAGAAAGCAATGAAAATTTCAACAAGACTGTTAAAATAAGTCTCAATTCACCCCCAAAAAAAAAGAAGTGCCCTATGTTTAGGTAATCTCAGGGCACAAGAGGAATTTTTGGGAAAGCCTGTAGTAAGGGAGCTGCTTCTTCACTCTGGTTCATTAAGGTGGTGGTTATACAGGGTAGGTGAAATGAGAGGGCTCTTGGTTCCCCTCTGAAGAAGCATTTTGGGTATTGCTTTTCACATTAATACTGCAAACATCTTTTTGGATTAATGCCTGTTGCCTGATTTGTTCCCTCCATGCTTGTAGAGAGCTCCTTCATTTACCAGCTCTATCAAAAAACTACCAAAGAGCTAATGTCAAGGTGTTGGACTGCAAGCAGGAGTTCAGAAGAATGCAGTCCTGTTCTCTCTCCATCCAGATATACCTACAAAATAAAAGACAATAAAACTGAGTCTTGCACTGAAAATCCAGTTCAGCTAGGGGAGCAGGATGAAATAGACTTGACTGAACTAATAAATCATGACATACTGTTGGGAGGAAGATTGCATCAATGACGAAGCAGCATGCTGAACAGTGGGCAAGTTGCTAGTGGTGAACTCAATTATACTCTTCCAGAGAAGAGGAGTTCTCAGTTAACAAGTCCTAAAATAGTGTGCTGCAGTGTATAAAAACAAGGTAGGGCTTAAAAATATTAGCCAAATATGACAGATGCAATTCCTTTCTGGTTTTTCCCTCCTCTTCTTTCGCTGCAATATCAAGTTGACCAAAGAACTTTGTATCATTTGTTATTGTAGGAAAACTAAAAATATCTTGAAATATTTAGGTGAAATAAGTTCATTGAGATAGCAGCCAGTACCTCTCATTGTTCCAGTCCAACATCTTATACACACATTTGTGTGTAGTAACAGTTTCCCTCAGAATCTGAAGAACAGCTGTGAATTTGTGTGTGTCCAGGCTAAGGACTATTATTTAATCAATTCATTAAATCAACTTATTAATGTATTTTATTTAATTATTTGCTTGCATTAACAAACCACTGATCTATTCTACTGCCAGCAAATCTTCCAAAAATTCCCTAGAGCTCACCTCTCTGGCGTGTCACTTAAGTTATATCATGCAGCTGTGTGTGATGGTGGAACTAAATGATAAAGAACAGAGATTGCAGTAGAACTAACACACCAATGGCTACTGAGTGTGTCTGAGGGGTCAGTGCTGTACCTCACCCTAACCAACAGCAGCATTATCTCCCATGCTCTTTAGTAATAATATCTGGCAAGCATTGGCACTTTAAAAAAGTCACCTATGGATTCAAGTTGAGATAAAAGATGAGATCCTGTCTTGTAGTTCTTCTGTCACAAGAGAGGATTAGAATGCAACTGACTAGACATAATTAAGAAGAAAATTCATTCATTTCCTCAAAGAAGGGAATAAATGCTGCTTAGAAAGAAATAAAGCAGCTACATCTGCTGCATCTCCTGCCCCCAGTCCCAGCCCCAGTAGTAATTCCGTCTGACTGGTCCTGAAGCCAAAAAAAGTATATTTACTTTTTGCACCTGCTTAGCGTAACCTTTCCGAAGAGAAATGCTAAACCAGCCCACTAAAATGAGTCCCTTGAGCCAGACAAAGATCAATTTCAAATCAGAGGAAAGAGAAAAGGGTTCAGAAAGCAAGGATAGAGCTAAGCTGAGAACTTTGGCAATCTACTGATGTCCATATGCTTCATATCAAATGAAGCACGAATAAAATTCTTTCCCTATTACTCAAACACATTTCTATAGCACTCCCCTGTGTGCCTCTAACCTCAGCCTTTTAATAGAAAGAGTAAGCTACATTCCAGCTTGCTCCTGGGTGGTGGGTTTACCCATTCTCATTACATGTCCTCTTGCAAATGAACAGCATAATTCAGGAGGAACCACGTTCCTGCTCCAGCACAGCTTGATCCAGATGAATCAGGAAGGTAAAGAGACAAAAGCAAAACTGAGAAATGTTTAATGACACAATTAAAATATAACTTTATAAGCTTGTGAGCTGATGTGGCTGGCTGCTTTCAGTAATTTCCAGAGGGAGTGCTTATCCATGACTACAAACCAAGGCAATCTAGAAGCTGAGCACTCAAAGCTGTAAGGAGAGTTGCTGCAACTGAAGGCAGCTTGCTCAATTGCCTGGAGAGCTCTCTTTGGCTTTCAAATCATAAATTGAAGTCTACCTCTAATTTTGCTACATCAGTTTCTCAATACTTCACTCTTTTTTCGATCCTTTCTCATCACTGCTTAGTAGTCTGAATTCCCTAGTGAGATGCCATGCAGACTGCCCGACATTAAAAAGCTGGCAACATCTGTTCAATAACTTTAAATCACTTCCTGTGTGAAACAGCACCCCTGCCCCCCAATAGCCTTTGTTATAGAAAGAAGCATTCATTGCTGTCAGACTTTTCTGTCGCTTTTCTTATCCCTTCATACCCTGCAACTTTGCACTGTAACTCACCATTTCTTCTACATCTTGTCGTGTTTTAAGCCATAAATCAGCCACGCAGTTTGTTCACTCACTTCCCCCTTTTTCTTCCCTCTGCTCTTGGAGGGATGGGA
>JANRGW010046614.1:0-12607 GCA_024733675.1 Psilopsiagon aymara | reverse complement strand
GAATGGGTTGCCCAGGGAAGTTGTGAATGCTCCATCCCTGGTGATGTTCAAGGCCAGGTTGGACATAGCCTTGGGTGACATGGTTTTGTGTGAGGTGTCCTTGCCCATGGCAGGGGGGTTGGAACTGGATGATCTTAAGGTCCTTTCCAACCCTTATGATTCTATGATTGTAAAAATGCTCAGCCTCTGTGGGACCTCCCTGACCTGGCTGAATCACCTGCTCTGATGCCTTTCTCCCTCTTGTTGTTTGGGGTGGAGTAGAAGGGTGTGCGTCTTAAAGGTGCACTGGTTGCTGTATATGCTCAAACTCCTTTTAATTCTTTTTAGCACTGAGTTTCATTATGAGCAGTCATGGTAGTACTCTACTCTTCTGTATGGAGTTCTCTTTTGGGAAGCATTCATGTGAACAGTACTTGGGTTTATTATAATTTACTACCTTGATGACCTCTGAGCAATTTCCTCATTTATAAGGTCTTATATCCATGAATAGATTTATGATCAGCTATTACCTATTCGGTGATGGGTCTCCAGTTCAGAGATGCACAAACTAATCACGCAAAAGTAAACATTTTGTAGTTACATGAAAGCCTTGATGTTCTTGGGGAAAGACTTTCCTTGCTTGTCTACTTGTTTTGGTTTTTTGTTTGTTTGTTTGTTTAAGGCTTTTCTACTATAAATGGCCAACATAAATTTACAAGAATCCAGATCTTAGAAGAGGGTGGCGAAGGAAGTTTTGTTCATGATGCTGTGCCTTTTCTCATATTGTGCTGTGTTGCAGTCAGATGAGGCCAGGGAGCTGGGTGCACCCTGGGCTTTAGCGACATGTATGAGCAAGTCATCTTCAATATGGTTCTCAATGACCATTCAGATGCTGGCTCATTGAGTCTGACTGGTGGAAAGGAGATCCTTGACCTCGGTTTCATATTTCTAAACAAAGGAGAAGAATGGGCAGCACCAGTTACATTACTTGTGCTGGGCAGTAGCAGAACAATTTCCTTGTCTTTTTCTCTTCTCTCGTCTTTGCCTTAATCTTTGTTTTTCCCGGTTTTTGATTTGCTTAGGTTTGGTGTGTGTGTGAATCCAAAGCTAAAAGAAATTGCAACCTGTGGCATCAGCAAGTAGTTTTCATGTCGGAATCTCCTGGATTGTGTTGTCATAACTTCACTGGTATTCTGGCCATAAACTCACTACTCTGACTTTAAGACACAAAGACCATGCTCTATGTTAATTTGTCTGGCAGTATGTGCTTAGAAAACAAAACGTTTTTCTTTGTCACATGTGTTTAAAGGAGAAGTTAATTAGAAAGTAATGTTAGCATATGGCATTAACCACCAGTTGCAACATAACAGCAAAGCTAAATTTGGTAATAGCAAAAGAGCATAAGCTGTGTACCTAAGCCATCAAAAAAATCCCCAAAGAAATAAAAAGTCATTAGTGTTACCCAAAATTATTTATCAGCGATACTGAAACAAGTGAGAACAGTTCAGCTGACAGCTTGAAGATTGACACTAGGACCAGAAGTGTAGACAGAAATTCAACAAAATAAAATTAAGTGATAGGACCACTTCAAAAAGAGAGATGATTGCATCGATTAGTTGACTCATCAACTGATGAAGTCAGCTTGAATGCCAGCTGGTGGAACTATACCACTGACTTCCATGAACCATGACAACTTAAGTCTTCTGACAGATAAATCCCTTTGGAAGGCTTAGAAAAGTTTTTTGCTTTGATCTGTTGCGTCATCTGAGTGCAACCTGTTGCACATGTACAGCAGAAGATGTAAACCATCTGCCGTAGAACGTTTAATGTATTAGGGTAATAAGTTGTCTCAGTATATGCTAGGTAAAGATTACCATGCCACTTCTCGGTTTGTAGGTTGACTGCAGGCACTGACAAACGCAGGGAAAATGCATAGTGTTATAGGGTGTATCCTTGGACAATGCAAATGAGCTACAATGAAGGAACTGTTGAAAAAGTGTGTAGTGTTGTGAAGACTGAATGCAAGACAATGTGAACCAGGAGTGTGTGTTCCCATCCCAGAAGGGGATGAATAGAATAGCCTAAAGTGGAAAAATAAAATAACCTTAAACTGTTTCAGGAGTAGCAGCTCAACATAGCCACAAGGGCACCACAAAAAAAACCAGCAAAGTATTATCTGGAGAGGTTCCAAAGATGGAAATTATCAGCCCAGAAACCCTGCTTCTTCCAGATAGCAGTGAAATTAAAGGAGGTTATGAAGGTATAAGGAGTGGGCAAAGGAAAGTCTACTAGCAGTAAGGCTGATCATAGGACCTGAGCACTGAAACTAAGTATTGTAGCAATGTGTAACCAGGCAAAAAAATGATCTGGGTTATTGGTGTCATCGGTGAAGATCAAGGAGGAGAGGTAGTTCAACAGACAGGAGTGAAGCCTTCCTGAAGGGAAAATAAGGGAAAAATAGATTGATGTGTGCAAAGGGAAGAAGATGCCTTCTAATATTAAGGAAGATATTAGTGTCTGTTGGGAGGAATGAGATGGTAGACTCATGCCTTCTGAGAGCAATACATGCCATTTGTTTGACTCGAGAATAACAGTACCTTCTGGATAACAGTACCTTCTGGGATGTGACAGTGTAATGCTGTTATGAAGCATGATGATTTAACCGGATATTCTTCTCAAAACCCAGGCCTGCTAAATATCCGTAACTCTTAATTTTTTTTTAATGAAATAATTTACTATACTCTGCCTTTTCCAAAAGATATTTATCAGACAGTCAGTGGTCAGAACAAATCATTCCTTGAGGATGAAGTTCATGTATTTTGGACATTGTCATATGATAACTTTAACAAAGTTGAATGGAGCTCAGGAGTCACTTTGGGCAGAATACATTGAAAGAAACTATTTATTCACTGATGTAGTTCCTTATGGAACTCTGCCTTCCAGAAAATTGTTGTTTCTATTGCCTGGGAAACTGAAATGCTTAAAATAAGCAGTGACTCTGAAACAGTGTAGGACCACAGTGTAGCTTTACTGTGACTGCCAGACCCAGTCTCTGATCCTGCTGTGTCCCAAGGCCTGACAGAGGCAAGATCTTGATGTGTACAGTGCCGGTTTCCATGTGAAGAAGACCTGGATGTGCTGGACTGCAGGGAGCTGCGGCATTATTTAGTAAAGAAAAATGAGAGCTGGTGGACCAAACAGCATCAAAGCCTCATCTTGGGCCCTGGCTCACTCTGGGGTGAATCCTCTTCATCCACTGATATGCAGAAGGAGCCTATGTGATCAGCTTACACTGGTGTCTAATTTGTATTTGATGGAGATGGAATTAGTTGAGCCCAATCTTCCCTATGTGTAGCCCTCTCTTTTCTGGAAGGTGAAGAATTGCCCTGATCATCATCTCTCAAGGTTGCCCCATACAAAGGCTGTGGGTGTCTCTACGTGGTTGTGATCTTTATATAGATGGGTCAGTTTGACCCTGATGAAGTAGCAGCAGCGTGCCTCCAGCCTCATTTCAGACAGGCTTCTTGTTTAGGTCGATGTTATCTGTTTCTTAATGCTTACAAACCCTGACTGCCTCTGATCTTGGTTTCTGCCATTGCACGTTTATTTATTTTCAGTTTCAAATGCCTGCAGGATTTAATAGGACTAGTGTGTGCCTTAACAAGGCTAAGGATTCATCAGTCAAACTTCAAAATCCTTTTAGGAATTATTTTATTGTTTTTAAAATGGTTTTAAGCGGCTTCTTGGATTACTGACAGTGAGACCAAGTAGTCATTTACATGAACACCTTAGGGTGTTTAAAACCCAACATGTGGCTTTTAAACCCACTTATGTGACTGCCATCCCTCTGTCTGATGAACCATGTCCAGCATGGGCACCTGACATGCATTGCTGCTTTGGCTGTGTCACCAAAAAAATACAGGTGAATTCTCATTCAAGTTAAAGAACTGCACATGCATCATCCTAGGAAGGAGACCTTTTGATTTTCCACCAGTGTGAGGCATTTGCTCATGCTGCAAACTTGACCAGTGTCCTCCATGCTACTACTCATTTAAGGCCAATAAAAGCAGTTTGTGACTTTCTCTTTAATTTCTAATTCTCAAATAACCTTTCTAGATTCTTTCACCAATATTGTTCTGTAATGTGTTATTGAGCACCTGCTTGGTCCTTTTCAACAAAATCTTGCCTGTTACTGCGACCTTCACCTTGAATTGATGGGAAAATGCTATCCTGACCAAATTGTGCTTTAATTAGTGTCTAATTCTCAGCAGTAACTAGCAATTATGATCACTATTATTTCTGAGATCAGACAGTTTATTTCTCGATAGAACTCTCATATGAATAGTCTCTGGTCTCTGCTCTTCTCTGCTTTTGTCAAACCCTTTCTTCAGTCCTCACTTTCTTTCACAATTTTCTTCAATTTGCAGAGCACATAATCTCTATAGTTCTTCACTGGGGGCAATATTTGGCAATATACATCAATAGGGGATTGTATAGTACATGAGGATGCAATAGCTTTTACCCCTAAGCCAAAGCTGCTTTCCCTGATTTAGCATGTTGGCACTGCTGCTCTTAATGTGAATATGCAAGCCATTTGTCTCTGCTTTTGCTGCTGCTTCAAGTGGAAGGAATCTGTCTCATATTTGGGTGTCTGCAGCATCTTAGTTTTAGATTTCTGCAGGCCTGGAGCTTTGTGAAATGTCTCCAACTCTTTCTCAGGATTTCCCTACTTGGGCTGCTGGCCACTTCTGCAGAATAGATTTCAGTTTCCTTTCTGGGTATACAATTTCCCTGCATCAGTTGTTACCTTCATGACTCCTCATATTCCTCTTTATCTGGTGCAAGGGCCATGCTAGGAAGATGATATCATGCAGATTATCCTGGTTGCAATCAAACCATGTCCCAATCCACATTAATTTCCCTTTCTCTGGGGTTTACCTTGAAATTATCTTGCTGTTTTGATTTCTTTCTGCAAGCTTTGCTTTGGCCATGGATATTCTCTCCAAAACTTTCCATATCCTACAAACTCTGATGGCTTTTCTTTACATAAAGCTAGAATCAAAAGGAACTCCATATAAACATTATTTATTGGCTTCTGGTGAAGGACATCAAATGCTGAGCATGAGCCAACTATAGCAGGTAAGGCATGTATGTATGTATGGCACACCTGAGTGAGCCATACCCACACTCATCCTCATCTGGGAAGCAGAGGCTGAGAAACCTCTGAGGTAGTTGCATAGGTGTCAGGGCAGATCCTGGAACAGTGGCTCTGCTGAACAGATCTTTGTACTGTGTGCCTCCTCCATGCTATGGTCTTTGGGAAGAAAAAGCACTTAGAGGTTCTCAATACCTAGGGAAGAAAAAGCACTTAGAGGTTCTCAATACCTGAAGGCTTCAGTGGCTCTTGTTTCTCAGGTTTCCCTCCCCCCCAACCCATGCACATGGATGGTTTGTGGACAGAAAAAAGGTATTTTTAGTAGCCAGCTGTACCCACAATGACCCAAGATGCTCTCTGTTTGCTCAGGAACAACATTTTCCATTAGTCTCCTCTGCCTGTGGTTGTTAAATTTACTTGGGCCGGAAGATGGGTATTGCCTCAGAAATAGAAGTGTTCTCCAGTAAAACCTCTGTTAGATGTGATGGTTTTTTGACAAGGTTTAACATGCAGGGACAGAGCATGCTCCCTGGCTGTAGTGTCTCTTGAGCAGCAGAGCCATCCCAGGTGGCTCCTGCGTCACTGGTGGGAACCACAGGTGCCTTCTTGGTCTGTGCTGCAGCTCAGCACATGGGCAGCTTCAGTTCTCAGAGTGTTTGAGCAACAAGTGTGGGCTGCCTGTGCAGGCAGAGGCTGGCAGGGCTGTAGACAGCACCTCAGTCTCCAGCCCCACACCTCAGACTGCTGTCTGTGCACATCCCTGCTAGCAGATGAGGTTACACTCTGGCACATGTCCTGTTGGTTGTCCTCTCTGCCTCCAACAAAAATAACCTTACCCCTCTCAGAACGCTTCCTAGAGGTTTGTGCCCAGAAAGACTAGTTTCAAGACATGGGCTGTCCAGGTTGCTTGCTAATATGTGGTTTCTGTGATGTTGGGCAATTCAAAAACATCTTAAAAAGGTGATATATCAAAATATATTATCTGTGAAAAGTATCCTATCTAATATATCTACTTTATCTGATGTATCTAAAGTTTAATTCAAGAGACAGCTGACTGTGAGCTGCATCTAGGGCTTGTTGTGACGGCTTCTCTATGTTTTGTTACATCGCTGTAGGACCCTTTGCTGCTAAAAATGGCTGGTGGTATCATCATCAGCAACTGTGTCGCAGTGCAGGCACCAGCCCCTGGACAAATGAAGCAGCTATTTGCAGAAGGCAGGAGGTCTTTGTGGCAGTGGGTCAGGACCCAGGGAACACACTGCTTCTGAGGAAAGTGTATTCCTGTGCTTAATAACTAGGGTAGAGCTAGGTTTACCTTCTTTTTTTTCTGGGAGAAAAATGCTGAACATCCATACCTCCTGGAGGTTTTTATGCTCAGCTAGTGTGGAACAATTTCTCCGCAGTGCTGTTTCACGTGTCTAGTAACTTCCAACCAAGGAAAATGAGCTAAAACCAGAAGAGAAGCATAGAAGCACACGTAGGACAGAATAACAAGAAGGCTGTACTGCACAAGGAAGGTGAAGGAATATGGCTTGTTTGTACATTGTTGCTGTATTAAACAACATAAACTGCCAAAAGATGTGAGCAGATACGACTGTCTGTCCCCTTAGCTGCATTCTGAAAGAGACTTTCCTATGGTTGCCAGAAATAGTAAGGAGTTGGAATGAATGATCTAGTGGGTCCCTGGTTTCTAACTTAGCGATGTCCTTGTAAACATGCATGCATGTAAGGTTCTCCTTTGGAAAAAATCCTGGTAGCGCTAGTATGATTTCTGTCAGGCTTTGGACTAGTCTGTGGAGACTGCGGTTTGATGGACATGTCTGGCATGACATTTCAGCACATCACTACTTCTGTACTCCCTGCCTGCTGCATGATGCAACCATCCCTATCAGGTGGCTAAGAGAAGGCACTGCTGTGACCATCCAAACTAGCGTGCTGTCACTTCTGTGTCTTCCTTGTCTTCTCTACTGTGTGGCTAATTGTCTGAAGCTGTCTAAAGTGACAAGTGACAAACCATTTTTGCATGGCTATCTTGAGATACACCTTTGGGCATTGTCATTCTTCTCATACTGGTATTTTAGAGTAGCAACATATAAATCCACAAGTTCCCTGTGGAAAAGTCCTTGTGAGTTAGCAGTAGGAGGGTCCACATGCACGTGAGTGCAACACAAAGGGAAGCTGCGTCACTGCACTGCACGAACCCCACCTACCTGTCCCACTTTGGCTGGCAGTTGCCTTCACTTCCAGCTTTGTAAGAGGCAGTTGATGCCAAGGTGAACTGAGGACATATTTACAGCCACTCATACTTTTATAATATGGGTTATCTGAGATGCAGTTTGTATGTGTGAAAGTACAGTAAACCCAGACTGATGGCAATCAATGTTATTAGCAAACAGAATCTACTTATTGTCAGTGTTGGGAGTAGCGTACAATTAAAAGGATTTCCATGGTCACCTAGAACGATGTTTCAAGGATCATTTCCCTTTAGCTTTGCTTGCAAGACTGACTGCTGATAGAAAGCGCATAAATTTCAACCTGTTTGAACTGGCTGTAACCAGTTTTCCATAAAACATATTGCTGTTTCGAAACCAAGGAATGCTCTTTAGAAAGGATGGTAAGAAGGGAATGGCATACATTCAAACCATGGCTGGAGAAATTCTGGGTGTGTTTTTTGCATAATGAACATTATGCATGCATATGTGTGCGTGCATTTGTATAGGATGAACTTTCATTTACATAGCTCTCAAAATCTTGACTTGTTTTTTAAAAGTCAAAGTTCTACAGAAATATAATATTTAATGCTGGCTGGTAATTTGCTCAGTATTATACCCATTTTTGCTCTTTCAGTGACAAGATGGAAATTATTCATACAGACATATGGTAATTAGAAGTTTATTGCTGTAGCTCTTCTGTTTTATTTTTAGAGTCAGGATATGAAGTAGGCAGATGCTGATGCTGTCTGGAAAATATTGTCTTCTTTCCTTTATCATAGTGTCTGTTGTGCAGTGGGCTGCCAATCACTTTTGAAAAACTTCAGAGTATCTTTATCTGAAAGGCAATATACAATCTTTATCAGATCACTGACTTCCTCTATGAAACACAGATTTACTCTGTCCTAGTTTTATGTTTTTAAGACCCATAAACAGAATCTCAGATGTGCCACATTTAAAGAGACTCTAAGTTGTTCTGAGAAACTATGACTAATAATTGGCTATATAGCTGACCAGTCATGTTTTCAGGCAGCTCCATGGTTTGTACACACGTGTAGAATAAGTTCCCTAGCAAAGGTAGTCTGCAGTTTGAGTTCTCAACTTTGCCCCATCACTTATCTGTGCTGACAGCAGCTATTACACATAGAGACAATTACAAGCCTATACAAAGACTGGTGTTTCTGCAGTTTCTAAAATAGTGATGCACTCCCTTGTTCTTTGCCTGTAATATAATCCCATCACCTTGTTTGGATTAGTGTGTTGTCAGCCTGGTTGTTGCTCCTGCTCATCTTTGATTTCTAATCTAGCTACAAGCTGTGAGTTATTTGATTTAGTACTTATGGAAGACTCATGGAAAAAATTCAATGCATTTAGGATCATATACTGTGTGGCTGAGAGTGAAAAAACATGCCCAGTTTGGAAATGTGCTTTTTATGAACTCCTCAGTGATGATATCAAGTGTGAACTTGAAATCCTTGCCACAGCAGTCTGAGAAATACACATTTTATGAGATACTTGAGGAACTTGCAGAGATTTTTGAGGGTAGAACCAACAGCCATTTCAAATACATTTAACTGTGACCTAGAAAAGATTGTTCTTGGGGTTTTGTGATCAAATGTAGCTTGTGCTATAGACATCCACAATGATTTTAATAACCTGTTCATTACCAGTAGTCCAATTCTACTCACCAGAAACATCTTTAACAGGCATATGAGCTCTCAGAGGGCACTTTGATTAAATCACACAAACAAGATACTACCATGTACAAAACAGCTGCACAACTTGTATTTTTACTTCAGTTAAAATGTAACGAAAATATAACCTCTTGTACATGGCTGGATGAGAGACTGAATCACGTGCAGCAACACAGACATAGTGGCACTACCATAAAGTTAAGTGGTTGTTAAAGGATTTAAGATATGACCCTCAAAGATTGACAAAGATACTTCTTCTGAATGTGGGGATATTAATCTCTGCAATTCTAGTAATTATTTTTTATTTTATTATATTATATTGCATATCACTATGCTCTTTGTAGTGCTCTTTTCATCATAGCTAAAGCAACTGCTGTGGATTTAAAGTGTAGTTTTAAAGCACCAATAGTGCTTTTGGAAGTTGGTTGCATTTCAGTGGTGGTGAAGTGTCAAGTAAAAACTTCAGTAGATTTGTGGCTTTTAGTTCTCATTCATTTGTTTGTTCAGCTAGATTATGCTGCTTTTATCAAGTTTTGGCAAGGTTGATACTGGCATTGTACCTTAACCTCTGGAGCTTTTTAAAGAAATAAAAAAATGAATGATGCACAGAAAAGTGCCCCCAAAAGAGCACTGGGATTTTAGAAGCCTCTTTTTACAGTGAGAGATGTAAGAAACTCACTCTGCCTTTCTTTAACTTGCAGCAGGACAGGCTGACTTTATCACCATAAGTACTAGCAGAAGAAGGAGCAGCATGCCATTTCTTCTGGGAAGAGTAATAATATGAAATGTTTGCAGCCAGCTGAAGAGAGATACTGGAACTTAAAAGTTAAGCATAACTTCTAATGGACAGATGATTAACCAAATTACTACGGGATGTGGTTATTATCTCCCTCTTGGAACTACTGAATGCGGCCCTTACTGAAAGGTATTTTTTGGTCATACCAACATACTATTTTAAGCAGAAAAAGCCATTTCAAGAAATACAAGGAGAACTGGAAAGCAAGATGGTTCCTTTTGTTGTTAACTTCTCTGAATTATCAGGGTATTGGTGTTTTTTCTAGCCATGCTGCTTATGAAGTTCAATATACCCTCCTCAGTATGCAGTCCTGGGAAAATACCCAAGCACATACTAGGCATATGCTTGAAGATTAATGCTTGATGCTTGTCTTTCAGCTATATTCATCAGGTTGTATGCTGTTATAGTCTTCATAATATCTGAGCATTTCTCTCAGGTCCTTAAATACTTTCTGGAGAGAGAGGTGCACATGCGCGTTTTGCTTTGTTTTCCCCTCTTTTGGAGAGGGGTATGCCTTGCAGTGAGGATGGGGGTATGTGGTGGTGAAACCCACCCTGAACTTTTTAGGAGACATCAGTCCAGTGCAAATATAGGGCTGAATATTTGTCAAAAGCTGAGCCTTTGGGTGATAGTGCTGCAGATGTACAGAATTTTGCAGTCCATTTCTTGGCAAACACATTCATTAGTCCTTCATTTGGTATAAAATCCAGATGTGTGCTTGCAGGAAAAGAAGACAAGAGAAACCCTTTTGCTGAATACTCTGAACATGGGAAAGAAACAAGAACATGTGAAAAATACTTTGGAAATATTTGGATGAATGGTGTATGAGTGTTAATTAGTGATAACATACAATTATACATTATTATAAAGTCCTGAACTCACAAGAATGTAGACAAAATTCAAAATTTTGATAATTCTCAGGTATTCCTGAGATGAAGAGGTAACTTTGCTACATACAAATGGCGTGTACTGCTCACCTTCCCAGATGTGCCAAGCAAGACTGGCTGACATTGAACCTGAGGTAAGGAAGTGAAAGAGATCAGTCCTGAGGTGGAATATAGGGAGCAGGTGCTTCCAGCACTCTCGTTAGACATTAACACCTTCCAGCCCTTGCAAGGTTTGCACAGACTTCTTCCTGGTGAATACACATGGAAATGGGTGAGGTGTGTAGTGCTGCAGGTTGGCTCTGCCCTTTGCAAGTGGCTAATAGCCGGAGGTCCCAGCATGGACAGCTGTGCTGCCATTAAATGCAGTGCTCACCTGAGTTTTAAAGGCAGGCAGGGAATGCAAAATTGATGGATCTGCAAAGATGGATTTTTCCCAAGATGCTACTTCTGTGCTCTGATTTCCAAAATCCTTTATGAGATACTTGGCTAGGAGAAAGGGTTTCACTGCAAGAAGGAATTGATGTGAAGGCTAGAAATTATTTCAGTGGATCAGGTTCAGAAGATCAGAAAACTAAATTATTTTTGAACAGTATTTTGAGATGCATTGTTACCAGAGGTGTGAATAGTTAATTTCTATTGGTAAGTAAAACCCATGGAAAGAGGGCAGGCATGCCCAGATCATTAAGAGTGTTATTGCTGTGCATGCAGGCCACAAACATAGATTAATATATCTATGTTGCTGGAAAGGTAGTGAAAGCACAGGGCTGGGAAACAAAGGGAGGAACATGCACACCCTTAATAATAGCCGTGCCTGGACACAGTGTTGTTTTGTGCCCCCAATTCCTCCCACCCTCCCATTAATTGCTGCTTGCATACAGAATTCTCTCTCCCTGTGACAAGGTTTAGGGAACCCCAGCTCTTCCATGGTCTCCAATAAATGAATCTCTTAACCGCTGGCCAAGTTCTCTCATGCAACCCTGGGCGTCTAGCCCATGAACTTTTAGAGCAGGGCTTTCTTGTAAAACTTACATCAGCTTTCTTTCTGGAAATTTGGGATTTATGTATGAAGCCCCCATGGCTACAAGGACCTTGCTCTCTCAGCTGACTGCAGCACAAGTTGGCGAGGAGCACAAATGTCAGCAAAATTTGGCAATGTTCTCTAGCTCTCGGTTCCATTTGCACTGAGTCTGGCCTTCTCTCCTGATGCTCTGTCTCTCTGAGCCCAAGTTCCCACAGCCATTTCTGGTTCTTATCATGGGGTGCAAAACCTCTCCTCAGCAGAAAGGTCCTCCCTTGACCATCTTCCTTCATCTCAGTCATTTGTTCCCAGATGAGTTATTGATCTGATGCTGGTAGCCTTGAGCGTTGTTTCCAAACAGCAGAGGCAGAAGCCACTTGGAAAAGCAATGATGAAACCAGACTGATAATTGCTGTTAGTAATGAAGCTTTTCTGTATCTCAACCAAGCAGGGGCTGGTGGGTGGCCAAGGCACGTCTGAGGGACAGAAATGGTCTTAAGACTGTGAAGTTTGCTCGTTTAAAGGTGAGTCAGGCTTCTGTGTGGCAGAGATGGATTATTTGCAACAAATGTTGGTCCATAGACTTGTGTTTTCTTCAGCATGAGAGAAACGGGTGTTTCTAAGCTCGTAGGTTGGAGCCTGCCTGAAAATGATCCTTAACCATTCCTAGTAGACCACCTCTCTCCTTCGCTCTGCCTCAGCTGTGAGTCTGCTTTTCAGCAGCCTCTACAGATATCCCCCTCACAACATTTATTAGAGGAACAAATTGTTAATAGTGCAAATGACCTGGTTCACCTCCAGATGCCTTCATGCAGGCTGTGGCAGGGAATTTAGGTAGGTGTGTGGTTAGGTTTTTGTTTTGTTGGGA
>JANRGW010046610.1:0-10734 GCA_024733675.1 Psilopsiagon aymara | reverse complement strand
TATATAATCATGCAAGCATGTATCTACATGTCTACCTTTACTACTAACCCCACCATGTGATCACTTGTTATACAGTAAACCAAAGATATACTTCAATATTCACAGGCTCTCCATTTATGCGGGCCCCAGCAAAACTTGGAAGAGATTAGGAAAAGACACAGTTCAAACCCGTTTTCAAACCGGTTGGCTGCTAAATCTGTTAGTACTGTTTATGTTCACTTTTTAAGGACAGGCCCCTGAAAAAACAAATCACTTTGGAAGAACAGAGGTAAGAATAGAAATATTAACTAGAAAAAGAGGTTAGTGCCTAAATCTGTGAATCAGAAGAGATGCAAAACCCTTCAACGCCCTTTTGTAACCATCAGCTAGTACCACCCAGCATGCTATCAGAAATTCTGTCACAGAAAGCTCCCTTAGTATACAGGCTTGCTCTACTAAGAAAAACCTACAGGACAAAGACAGTAATCTGCATTAATGGCAGATGAAGCATGTTAATAAGTGTAAAGAACTGACATGTACACCAATAACAATAAAATCAAGGGCAATGCATAACAAAATATCAAGTCGTATTTTCAGAAAGGCAAGTCTGCTCCATAATTCTTCACAACATTATACTAGATCTTATTTTGGATATAACTCCTTCATTAGGAGTTCCAAGTCTGATCTTAAGTCTTTTATACAATATGCTCCCTGGGCAAGAATTATCTATAGATTCTAGCATGATGGCAGCACTTTACAACTGATAAATAAGTAACGAAGGCTTAGTGAAGTAATATTCACAATAGAATTCTTACTAACTCTGCAAGAAAACATGACAAATCAGCATTTAAGAGCCAGAAATAGAAGAAATGTGCAGATGGTCCAAGTCCATTTATCTTGAAAGCCAAACTGCTCCCTCTGCTACATAGCATAATCTCTTAACAGACAAACCTTAAGTATTTCAAATGACAACTGCTCATGGGATTTTATTTTTCCACTTATAAGTTAAACACTACAAGGAGTTTAGAATAGATGTTAGACTATTTCAATTTAATGCTTACAGCCTTACCACAACCATTCCTCTCCCTGGTTCTTAACATTCATATATTTACACAGAATTAATACACTGGTGGATAAACTATCCTACTGTCAAACTGGATGGAGAAAAGTAATTTTGTTTTGGAGACAACCCTGGTACTTTGAAATCTAGTTTAAATTTGACTTGAAGTTGTAAAAATAGCCTGGCACCCCACATCGAATTTAAATCATAAGAAGCCTAAAGATGCCCTGTCAGGGATTTTTAATCCGACAGCATGCTAAGCAGCCACCCATTCTGGAAATATACATTATCCAAACACTTGTCACTTGAAAAATTCTGTTCCCAGGTGTTTTTCAAGATTTACAGGTCAAAGGGAGGCAAGAGCACAGGTCATGAGAAGGAGAGTGTACTACAGCCTCCTGGCTTCTTAAGAGCCTGTTTGGAATATACAGTCCAAAAGCCTGAACACCCAAGAGCTTTAGCTGAGAACTATGCTTGCTGTCATATAGTATATGGCAGGCTGCATAAGAAACAGGGGGAGCTGTGCCAAAAACATCCAAGCTTGGGAGCCAGGACTCAGGGCTTTCAGGCACCAAATTACTACAGTCATACCACAAAACCAGGAGATGCTGGAATCCCACAGTTGGAGGGGTACACAGCTGAGCTGACAGAAAACCACAGCCTCTCTTCTATGCAACTCTATCAGAACTGAGCTGTCTCCACAACACCATGCTACTCACAAATAATTAGCATTCCCCCACAAAAAATTTCCTTGCAAAGCGTGAGTTTATGCTGTATCTTCATAAAATACGTTTGCCAAGAATAAAACCACTTTCACTGCTGTTCTCCAGATACCTCCTAATCTGATTTATCTTCATGAAAGAAAACAGTATCATTTGATTATTGTTCCTAAGTTGTTTGCAGCAAAAGCACTTACTAAAGACTGGCCTGAAAACATACCCTTCTATGATATGAAGGCTCTGCATCAACAGTTTTGTCTCTCAGCTGTATCTAGAATGTTCATACATGATAATACCATTTCACTAGCACTCACCTTTCCTGAGAATTTTCCTTCAAGATTGTTTGAATTGGTGAAAACTTGTGTTATGTACGTCGCTGTATGGCACTGAGTTCTAAAGAACCTCTCAATAACTAAAAGGAAGACCTGCCTGACTCAGTTCATCTTTGTTTCATGAATGAACTTTGATATGAACACACTGCTGAAAAGCAATACGTTTCTTCAGTGAAAATTATTTACTTCAGAAACAGATGAACTGTACTTACCTGTTGTATGCCCACAGCGTAGGTTTTCAAAAAAAACTCTGAGAATTCAAAGTATTCTTTAGTCACATTCCCAGGACTTCCATACCTTGAAAAAGAGGATGCAGATATTTACATTTTGAGAATTCTATTGTGTCAGGAAAACACAGTACTTTCTAAAACAAAGAGATCCTGCATAGCCTTCCATCCCCAAAGGAATCCTCTCATTCAGATTCCTTCTAAGCCATTATTTCCCATAGAATGCCCCACTTCCCTTTTCTTAATTACCATAATGTACAATACTGTAGTCAAGTAAATATAGCCACCTTTTTGCCACAAGCTCTGTAACTTTCATATTTACGGAGACCTTTTCAAATCTTCCCCTGCTTTTATATTTGAGAATATAAGCACTTGTAGCTGTATGTAGTAAAAAAACTAGTACATTTTAAGAGATGCACTTCTTCCATAGAGCTAGTTTCTCACCATCTTAAAGTTAGCTCATTTCAGAGCTCAGACCAGTGGCTATGCCAGTGCAAGCCAGAAGACAGCAGCAGGAATACCTCTTCCATGATCATGAGCTGTTAAATCAACTCAACTGCCTTGTTTAATTGCACCTCAAGTAACATTACGTATTTGTAACCCAAATTTAGTTTCTAATCAGTTTGTTACCTTTCAAAAAGACGAGCTACAATATGCAAGGCCCACTTCTTGCATTTCCACCACACCAGTTCTGGTCTATCATCTTCATCAATTTGCAAAGTCTCCTATAAATAAATACGTTTTAAATTAGCTGTGTGTACTGTTGATCAATGATGCCTTAAATGTTCCTTGTTGAGTAAACTACTACAAATGCACAGCCCCAACCAAAAACTTTGGTTCTGTTAACAGCTATATAACATTCAGTAACAGCTATATAACATTCAAAAACTTTCAAATATCTTTATTAGTCAATATGCAATACCTGCACAATCCCTGCACTTTAATTTTCATAATTAGATGACCTTAAGGTGCTTTCCAACCCTAACTATTCTATGCTTCTAAGATAAATATGTATATTTATAACCAGAAACTCACAGATATACTTGAATACCACACAGTGGCATACATAATACTAACTCTTTAAAATATATACACCCTAACCATATACCAATGCAAAATTTATTAAAAAAAATATTATGATTGTAAAAGAAATGTATAAAAAATTGAGGAAATGACAGTTAAGATTGTACATACACAAACAAGAATTTAGTTACTATTTTTGTTCTTGAAGAAATGTGTACGATGGGTGAAAGAAAAAGAGGAACAGAGACAAATGATGGGTTTGTGATGAGCTTTCACTTCTTGTTTGAGAGAAACTGGCTAAAATATTTGGAAACTTGCAAACATCCCAGACTGGAGTTTACAGGGTGTCACTACCTTGGAGAATGAAATTCTGACAGCTTACATGATCTTCCTGGCTTTCTGTCAGAAGGACCATTTATTTCAAGGATGAGAATCTTAAACAGATGACCTTTTAAAAAAAGAACACTTAGAAAACCTTCACACTGCCTGCTCCTCAAATGGCAATGCACAAGTATTGTCTTCACAAAACTAAAACTTACCGGAGGTACATTTCTATCAATGATAGTACGGAAGATCTCCATCCACTGGGTCATAGTCTGGTTATTCACCAACTGGAGCGGCAATGCATACTGAAATAAGAATAAAAACCTCAGTCATTAAATACTGATTTTACCCGAAAAAGGTAGAAGTTTCTACAGTAGTTACCATCTGAGGAAAACAAGGTTTTAAGCAAAATTAAAACTAAGGTTAGATATTAATACTACTCTAATTGCATCCTTCTTGGTACAATTTACAGAGGAATTTCTGGGCAGACACTATTTGAGGAATGTTCCTTAGTCTGAGAACTTGCTGACTCTTTGTTTCTTCCTCTTCTTCACAATTCCCCAGCTAACTTTTAGGGACCACAGCAGTATTGGTATTATGGGGTTTGGGTAAATCAATAGCATTTCAGGAGTAAATATATTCCTAATTACTAAAAAGCTACTACCTAGTAAATCTTACTTCTCTACAAAATCTAAAGCAAAGTGACAGTATTCAAGCAAGCTATTGAAAAGTAAAACAGGATCTTGGCATCTTTTTAATCCTCCCCCCATCTAATAACAAACTATTTTAGCTTTTCAGCCCCTAGTAAAAATTCTCCTGCTGCCCCTTATGTAAAATCTTATTTTGTTTCTCATTCTCTAAAAGTGCTCCCTGAACAAATACACCCCTGTAAAAGCCAAACTCATCTATGTAAAATGCATGTGCCTCAATAAATAATTTCAGCCAGATCTTCAGAAGATAATAAGAAAACCCACCTACTGAAGTGCACTATTTGACAATTATAGTACAATACCCACTACTGACACTTTCAGAGCCCAACAAGCACAGTCTAGATACCCATACAGTTTATAGCAAGTTATGTGTGACTTTACAGAATCAGGAACGTTTATCCAGTGAGCTTACAAATAGGATGTGCAAAAGTACTAGATTCAGTCAAAATTTAATCTGGGGGATCACGTGACCTGTTTTTAAGTAGAAAAAAATCTATAAAAGACATTTTTATAAAAGCTCTTTACTGTAAATGACTTTTCCCAGTGAAATCAATATTCTTACTCAATCACACCCGTGAGTGTACTGAAAGGGGCTGTTGTGCCCAGCAAAGTAAAAGTTTTGGTTTTCCTCTACACAGATGCCAACCTGAACAAGAGCATAGAAGATTTTTAAGATTTGTTTCTGAAGCAGTACAGAATAATGGGAGTTATCAGGCAAAAGCTGGATCATCTGCTGCTGAATCCGAGGCAGAAATATTTGCATTGCTGCTATGAGAGGATCTCGCTCCTCTGCTTTTTTGTATCTGCAAAGGAAACAAAAATGTTGGTCCAGGATCTACACACTAGAGATTCTAATGCCTATTCCCCACCAGCAATTTAACTTCTGCACCCTAAGAACCCAAAATTAAATAATTAATATCCAAGCACTCATTCCCCTCTCCTCTAACCCCCATCCCAAAAACTTGTGCAAATTCAGTAACCTATAAACAGAAAAACTAAAATCAAAAAATGTTACCCTATATCGAATGCAGCTATAGGAAGGGAGAACTAACATTCGTTACTACTGATTTGTCAGCTCACAGGAGGAAGGACTTGAATGCCTCTGACATTCATACCAGTGCCAAACCCAAGCTGGGCGCTAAACAAATAGGAATGAACAGCCATTGAAAGGGAAAGACACTTCCTTTGTCTGAAAAGGATTCTCTCTTTCTCCATTTACATTTCTTTTGTGCAGTTTATACATATATTTCTAACAAGGGACTATTTTTTCTTTAAATTAGTGAGAATGCTCACTACATTTCTCCTAATCTATGCTTTGCGGATTTAGACTATCAGGAGGAAGTTATAGGTAACAAAATGCAATTGGCGTATATGACAATGACAGAACTCTATTCATGACATAAAAGTAGAAAATGATTTGCATTCATATATCCAGCATTTGGGAAATCATTAAACAAAAGAAGTTAAGAAGTTTTTCACAGATCAATTACATCAGATCAAAAGTTAAAAGCCTCAAGACAAAAGTCAGTAAATTCATACAGATTACTGCTGGCATCTCTGCTTTTGATTCACTGGTGATATAAAGGTGACAAATAGTTTTCATTTATTTGCAGGAAAGAAAGCATAGGACAATTATT
Source organism: Psilopsiagon aymara (assembly GCA_024733675.1). Taxonomy (NCBI): domain Eukaryota; kingdom Metazoa; phylum Chordata; class Aves; order Psittaciformes; family Psittacidae; genus Psilopsiagon; species Psilopsiagon aymara. The sequence goes on along the minus strand of JANRGW010046610.1, from coordinate 4,723 downwards.
AATTCCTATTTTCTATCTGAATTCCCTGTAGAACTGCCAGCACTCTTAAGAATGTCATTCTCTCCAATCACCTGAGACTGAAAGTACTGCTACCTCATCTACGGATGGACATCAACTTACTCGTAAGTCTTCACCAGCTGATACAGGCACAGAAGGCTCCCAAGCCAACTCCCACTGTTTTGAGACTGCAAGTAGTAGCCTATCTTGTCTACCACAGCTGTCCAGTGGCCAGGAAAGTCATGTTTAATGATAGCACGGAGGCACATTGTCAACTGGGCTCTATGGCAGGAGGGAATAAGAAATATAAGTAAATAAGATCACAGCACAGTGTTTAATATTAAAGAACAGATCCCAAATCTTGGTTTATTGGCCACAATATAAATATTACATCATAAGCATCATACGCATTTTAACAGCACTGAAAGTGCTCTGGGAAGTGGCAGAGGAAAAGCAAGGAAAAAGAAAAATCCTAGGGGATTTAACTTCAAGAAAGAAACTAATTTTAGGACATTTTAGCTACTTTTCTATTTGAAAACAATTTATTGCTCATGAAGCCAGTTAGCTTTATACCTTGATAATGAACGTTTTCACTTCCACACACCTAAGAGGCTGAAAGTAACCACAAAACCACAAGTTTGTACTTTTTTATTAAACAATATTGGCCTGTGTTATGACCCAAACCAGAGGTTCCTCATGAAATTACAGCCTTTCTGGGATCTACTAGAAACAGCACTCTCTCCACTTCCAAAGCATATGTCAGAGCCAATTAGATAAAAGCATCTTACCACTCCTCTCCATGCACTTTTCAGTTGCCACTCAATGGTGATGCAAGATGGGATTGTTAATTGACTAAACTGAGGAATGATTCAAAAAGCTGAGCAGCACTGAATTAGAAGCTGTAAATAAATACTCTTGGCTCTGCTAAGGAATTAAAAAAAAGTCTGCAGAAAATATTGTTTCTTCTATATTTAGTTTTCTTTTGGTATCCTCCTGCAGTTCGTTACATAAGGAGCCACTACTAAAAAGTAGTTCAATAAGGGGCCCTCTACCTACTGATCTTTTTAGCTTTGTACTAACATATTTTCTCCCTCAAGTCTTTGGAATTTGTGCTTGTTGCCAGTTTGGATCCTCCCCCCCTTATTCTCACAAGCAAACAATGAAAAATAACAGGATTAGAACTTCAGACAAGTTCCAGTAAAGTTTCTTTGACTTTCTGAACCTCTGACAAATCTACAAATTTAGCCAGTATTTAGAAGCCCTGTACTTCATTACAGGTGACTGTCCCAGTGTTTTCAACAGTTCTTTCAGGTGTAGGTTGCCACTGCAACATCAGGGCATTCTGAATATCAGGTTACAAAACAGTGGCTGAACTAGTTTGCAAAAAACTCTTCAAACTTCGATTATTTTGTACTCTTTTGTACGAACCTAGCCTTGGTATTTATGACATGACAGCAGGAAGAAACCACATACCTTTATTACCTTATCACAAAACAACACAAGCTTCCTTATCTTGTATCACAATCTTGGCAAGGATCATCTATCTCTTTCAGTGGAAACACTAACCATCTGCATCAGAATGTGTTGGAAAAGATTAACTGGAAATGATGATTTAGTTCATTTTCTTGTCTCGGTACAGGACCATTTATGCCCTAAGCGGCCCTGGCAGGTGTTGGTCTAATTTATTCATAAAGACCTCCAGTGACAGCAATGCTATAGCAGTCTAATGCATTTTAGTTCTTCGTTACTTTTTAAAAGTGCTTTCTCTAATCCCAATTTCAATCTGTAGCAAATCACTCTGATATGACCACTGACAAAAAAACATCCTTGGGCACCTAGCTGGTGGAGGAGAGAAGAGGAAGATTTTCTTCTGTTTTTTAAAGACAAACATCTATAGAGTATAGCCTAACTCCATCCTGTCAGCCTCACTTTAGAGTGGTGAACAAGTACCAGTTGTAGTATATCTATGAATCTTAACTATTCTTCCAGCAAAAAGAAAATAGCATTTCTTTGTTCTTCAAATATCTTAAGCCCAAGAATGCTAATTCATATTTAAATACTGAGACTATATACAAAAATAGCAAAAGTAATTGAGAAAAGGGCTACCAGAAAAAAACAGATCTCGGGCAGTATTTCTCTGAGTAGTTAATTCTATATCGCAGATAGTCCTTTCTGCCCTCATCAGCCAAACAGACAGGCTGTCACTGTAGTAAGTGTTACATGACACTTCAAACACCACCTAAGAGGATAAATCACATCACAAGGCTCTTAGCCGGGTTACTACACTTCTGAAAAACAAGTGCACATAAGTATGTTAAAATTTATTATTACATTTTCAAAACAAGTATTTGATTCATCTCCCAAGAAAATGAGATTCTCACATCAACTACATCTGGACTGGTAGGTCTGAAAACCTGAGCTATAGAAACACCTCCACACAAAGTACGGTACCTCACTAAGTCAGGAGAACGAATTATTCCTTCTACAATGTTATCACGGATCTGCTGACGATCATTTTCATGAATGTTGAATGGGAATACTGCTTCTCCAGGAGGTGGTTCACGGTCCGGCCAGTACTGTGTCACCATGTTCTTGAGATAAATGGCAGCTAAGTATAAACATTGGGGAAATGAAAGTTTAATTGTAACACATCTCCACATTCCTCTGTGCTCAACTTTACTACAAGTTGAAAGTAGAACAAAGAGTTGCAAAGACAACTGAAAACCACTGCATGAGTTGTTAACAATTCTAGGCACTAAGCACAGCTGATGCAGAAAAGCATTTTCTTTATACTTCCACACAAGATCAGGCTCAAGTGCCTGATCCTAAGCAGAACGGGACAGTATTCAGTCAGCTTCTATCAGGGTACATTTTCTATTACAGCAATCTTCTATATGGACATAATATTCCATCATTCTAAATAAGAAAAAAAAAAAAATCTACTTATTTGCGTTTTTGTTCATCCCTAACTCAAGCTCAGTAAGTAAAGTTTAGAAAGGTCAGGTAAACAAACCATTGTGCATGCAGAAGGGACACTCATTTGGGGAAATGCTCAGTATGAAACTGGCATGTGGCCTACCTTCTATTCAGACCAAAATGTTTGTTGTGAATTCCCTAAGCTTTATCTCACTACTAGGATTTCCCATAATCCCTCAGAATTGTTCCCTTCTGTCTCACATGAACAACCATGAAAAATAAAGTTAATCTTCAACTGAAAATAAAGCAGCATTTATGCTTCAGTACTAAAATGCCTGTAGGCATTCTTTATGAAAATGTAGTAAATATGGTGCAAGACATTAAAGGAATGCTTTTAATAAACTCTTACACCTGCACTTAGTTGGGCTGATTACTAGCTAGGGCTTTACAGCTTAAATAAGATATCCTTGGGTAGAATAATTTTTCTTGGTGATGACAAAGTACTAAGTATGAAAACATGTAGTTCGTAAAACATTTTACAGGAACAAGAGGAAAAACAATTCTTTGTTGACAACGTGCCAGAATTTTCAAACAAGAAACAGGTCCAGAAAGACCGGCCCAAGACTTCAATTTACTTTAACCATAGATCTTGTTGGTATACAAATTCTTGGCTTTCAAAAATACCCAGGGAAATCTGTTAGCTTACAAATGTGTTTCCCTATTTTATACACCCACTCTGTAAGAAATGAAAAATAAACAAAAAATTTAGAATGATGTTCTACTGAAATGACAGCTTAATTTACACATATTACCTTATGAAGTCTAGATTAAGCATCAAACTTTACTAGAGAATGGTTTAACAATGCCATTCAAAGTTAGATTATCTCTGAAAAAATAAATGCCAGCATGACAAACAGCATATGTCAGCATGCCCCAATGCACTGAGGGGATTAATAGGATCTGTTAAAAAAAAAACCCAAGAGTGCTTCTATGGGAAATGCTGTTCCATAGGATAAAAACAGAGCTGTGAGCAAAACAGTGCTCAGCAATTTATTGAAAAAGCTGAGTATTCTCTGTATCTGTCAAAAATATTGTATAGGATTACTTAAAATAATTAGGAGAATTCAGAATCTGTTCTTACTCAGACGTATACCCTGAAGTTAACCGCATCACCATGCCTGGACTTACACACACACTGCTGGGCAATCTTTCTAGACACACTCAGGCTAAAAATGTATAACTCCGCAGTGATGTGACCTTCTGTCAAATCTAGTTTTGTGAGCAGACACTATAGATACTGACTAAGCATACATGGCTACCCCTGACCTAGCAAACTATGGGATGGGGTTTTTATTCCTTATTTCTGGAAAATAAACATATGTATAAAAATGAGATCCACTTCTTTTTTTAAAAAAAAATCCCTACTTCTCCTGGCATCACTACTTCTATACCAAGGAAAACGAAGACCTAAAGCTCCCTTAGGTACTTAGTTTTGAGCAAAAAACATTCTCCTACCAGTATCACAGCCATCCAGTAGGGATCACTACAAACAAAGGGATACCAAAGCAGGGCTCCATCTTATGCCGCTGGTTTTAACTGACCCTCATAGAATAGTTAGGGTTGGAAAGGACCTTAAGATCATCTAGTTCCAACCTTCCTGCTACGGGCACAGACACCTCCCGCTAAACCATGCCACCCAAGGCTCTGTCCAGCCTGGCCTTAAACACCACCACTGATGGAGCATTCACAACTTCCCTGGGCAACCCATTCCAGTGCCTCACCACCCTTACACTAAAGAATTTCTTCCTCA
>JANRGW010046609.1:0-17260 GCA_024733675.1 Psilopsiagon aymara | reverse complement strand
GCCTCACCACCCTTACAGTAAAGAATTTCTTCCTCATATCCAATCTAAACTTCCCTGTTTAAGTTTGAACCCATTACTTCTTGTCCTATCACTACAGTCCTCCAGCGCCGCAATAAAGAATACCCGCTTGTCAACTTAAAACGTCGTTGGCAAGTTTGTTCCTGGAGTTTTCTCCAAATCAGAAGCTTGATATTGTGTAAGAACATAATGCATGTATTAAAGGTGACTAACCTCTGAGAATGTCTCCACTGATGCCAGGTGGCCCATATGTTGTCATAAACACTTTTTCTGTTTTTCATGCTGATCACAAGAGCTTGTCTTGGGGAGCAGATCACAGTAGGCTCAATCATTTCCTGCTGTTCTGGTCTGTGCATCTGCAGTACACTGTCTCTGCAATGAGCATCTGACTACGGTCCTGCATGCTTTCTGATACTCCAAATTGCCTGTTGTGGGTATACAGATCATCTTCTGTGTGCATCCTGGAACATTCTGAGACAGAGATAAAAATCACTCTGTAAGGCAGCTGAACTTTTGGGGGATATAGTTGGTGATAGCTGATATTATTCTGTATATGTATCATCGAGAGAAATTCCTGACAATTGATATTTGTAGCAGAGCTGTCACTCCTTGTCATAGAAAAGAAAGAAACTGACTGGCAGACTGTTCTTAGGACTAAATTCAGAATCTGACATGAATCAGAGGTGTGACAGTGCTGGAGTTTTATAGCATCACTGCAAGCTTTCATCTTTATTTTCAGTTTTCTTGAAAATCAGTCTTTGTCCAAAAGCAAAATTTCAGGCCTAGGGCTACTGAAGGCCATCTTTAAGCTCTCCTTGTGATTTTGAGCAATATGTCATGAGAGGAATGAGGTTTAGATGATATATTGTGCCAATACATCACAAGAGCACTTGAGCTCTCATGCTGTATTAGTATAATACACTATTAGAACACTATCACTGATTACTCAAACACACAGGTTTTGACCCTCAAGAACCATCCTCATCTCTGGGCTGAATCTGAAAGCTGTTGACAATGGTAAGAATAAGCAATCGCATCTTTGGTTTCTCTGGGGTAAGCTGGGAGAAAAGAGTGGTATTTGAAAAACTTCATTAGCTGAAACATCCGTGCCGTTTCATTTTCTTTTTCTGAGCAGATGTTTTTATGGATTAAAGTTAACACAATAAAGGTGTGTTTCAATTTTCTTACAAGTAACCTAAGAATTTTTTATTTCTTTAGGATTTCATTATAGACTTGCACCCTGTTTTGAGAACGTTGCAATGAGGGGCATGAATTTTAGCAGATTTCTACCTCATCAAGTTGAGGCAGGTGCAAGCTGTCTAAATTCTCTGTAAATCATTTGGTGTTCTTTCTGATGCAGTCTTCTGTATTTTTTTGAAGGATTTAGACACCATCTAAAATGATCTGGAGGTGCATAAATGCACTCTATCACTCAGATCATTTGCTGCCTCTCCTCTATGAGATGTTGTCTGTGAGGTTTTTTTCCTGAAGAATTATTCTCAGTTGGGTTTTGTGGTTTTTTTTTTTCTCAGAAGAGAGTGAAAGAGACCTGGGAAAAGATAAAAGAACACTTTACAATGTTCTAGCTGAAGTTTTTACTGAGAAGCAGGTAGCTGAGCATTTGATTTCCTGGTACAGTTTGAGTCTTGAAAAGCTCAAGTTATCCTTCCTATATGGTATGAAGAGACTGTCATCATCTCTTAGCAGAAAAAAAAAATAGCAATAGTAATAATACAACATCAAGTTGGTAATTGGCAAGTCATATATTTTCTTTCTTGTCCTTATTTTTGTTCTTTTTCCACATATCTCATCAACATTTGTGACAAGATTGTCCCTCAGCTCCCTCCAATACCTGTATTATCTTACAGTCTTCAGCTCTGCTACCCCCTGAGCAATGACGCTGCCATCAGGAGAGTGACATTTATGCTTCAAGCTTTGCAAACCTAGGTTCATAACTCTTGTGCCTCACATGTTTGGGACCACTTGGTTGGCTGGCACCCATGACCTTGAAGCATGTGCCCCCAGCATTCTTCTCATACCACAAGGTGTTTCAGTCTATGGTTACCACCTAGTTGATTCTATGATTCTATTCTTGCTACAACCTCCTAGGAGGAAAGGCAAAGCATTAAGGTGTTTTTAACCTTGCTAAAGACATTGCGTTAGCCGTGCTGTATACCCTGGTGAGTGTTCTTTTCTGACAGCCTTTCTACCTGCATGGTCTCTGCTGTGTCTCATCAGTTCTTCTGTCCCCAGCCTGTGCAGCAGGGCACTGAGCCTAGGAATGCCCACACAGACCCTCTGCTCGCAGCTGTTACAGCCATGCCCCACCTCTGGCACCTTCTTATTCTTGTCAGTACTGAAATCATAACACACAGCTCCAAGGTACATTGTCATTTCAAAGCTGTGGCTAAATACGTTTCTGACTGACAACTATGAATAATTCCACAGAGCCCCTAAACTTCCAGTCATTTCATGCTGAAGCCCTTATAATACAGCAGAGCTGCTCTCTCATGTTTTTCTGTTTTTCATCTTTTATATCTGTGCTATGCTATGCTCTGCTCTGCTGGTCTGTGCTATGTTGTGCTATGCCATGCTATGCCATCCCATGCAATGTGATGCTATGCTGTACTGGCCTGTGCTATGCTATGCTGTATTGCGCTGTGCTGTACTATGGCATGCTCAGCTGTGCCATGCCATCCCATGCAATTCTATGCTATGCTATGATGTGCTATGCCATGTCATCCCATGCAATTCTATGCTATGCTATGGTATGCTGTGCTGCGCTGTATTATGCTGTGCTATAGCACATGTTGGTGTCCTCAACATGAAAAGGACATGATGCTGTTGAAGCAAGTTCAGAGGAAGGTGTCACGGTTTAAGCCCCTCACCCAGTCAGCTACACAGTTCACTCACTTGCCCCACTTTCTTCCCCCCAGCTCCCTGGGGAATGGGAAGGAGAATTGAAAGAATTCAACTCCCACAGGTTAAGATAAGAGTAGTTCAGTAACTAAGGCATAACACAAACCACTGCTGCTACCACCAATAATAATAATGACAAAAGAAATTCAAGGGAAGAGAATACAATCGCTCACCACCAATACGCAGCCTGACCAAGCAGTGCACCCCCACCCTTCCGGGTCTCTGCCCTCCGTTTTTACATCCTGGGCATGACGTGCTGTGGTATGGAATGCCTCTTTGGTCAGTTTTGGGTCAGGTGCCCTGCCTCCGCTTCCTCCCGGCTTCCCCTCCTCCCTGGCAGAGCATGAGGCTCAGAAAGTCGTTGGTCAAATCAAAACATTACTGAGCAGCAACTAAAATCATTGGTGTTATCAGCGCTGTTCCCAGGCTGGAAGTCAAAAACACAGCACTGCACCAGCTACTAAGGAGGAGAAAAATGACTGCTACTGCTGAACACAAGACAGAGGGTCATGAGGATGATCGGGGGCTGGAGCACCTCCCTATGAAGATAGGCTGAGACAGTTGGGGCTTTTCAGCCTGGAGAAGAGGAATTGTGTGGAGACCTCATAGCAGCATTCCAGTATCTGAAGGGGGCCTATGGGGATGCTGGGGAGGGACTCTTCATTAGGGACTGTAGTGCGAGGACAAGGGGTAACGGGTTCAAACTTAAACAGAAGTTTAGGTTAGATATAAGGAAGAGTTCTTTACTGTAAGGGTGGTGAGGCACTGGAATGGGTTGCCCAAGGAAGTTGTGAATGTTCCATCCCTGGCAGTGTTCAAGGCCAGGTTGGACAGAGCCTTGGGTGGCATGGTTTAGTGGAGGGTGTCCCTGCCCATGTCAGGAGGGTTGGAACTGGATGATTTTAAGGTCCTTTCTAACCCAAACTATTCTATGATTCTATGATTCTATAGTCTCCAAAGAGTTGAGGTACAGTTATGGAACAGCTTAATGTATTTCCCTCTGAAAATAATGCTATGGGAGCCTGTGAGTGGTTACTTGTATGTGTTGAGAGCAATGCTGACAATCCAGAGAAGAAAGTCAGGACCTTGATAATCACCATTATTTTGTTTCACGTTTTCAGCATGTGCATGTCCATGTGCTTCCAAGGAGGGCTGGAGACTTCAGCAGGAATGACGATGTCTACAAGGAAGTAAGGACTTTACTCCATTTCTTGTTCTGAGTTGATTTTGTTGTTAGAAAATCACCTTAATGATAACAGGCCCTGCCTTGAGTGTTGGTGGTTAATAGGATCTCTGCATCTTTACTGGTTGCAAGGGCTCTGTGATAGTACCAAAACCTATACTGAGATTTCCTTGTGAACTCCAGCTCAAGCTGTGGTGCACGGGGTCACACGGATTCCCCAAGGAAGATGAAGTCAACATCTTTGCTACTTCAGTCTGTCACTCCAAACAGAGTGAGGTGACATCGCTACCAGTAGTTGCGTTCTATTCTGAGGGCACAGGGAGGAAGGGTGACCACACCGTTAGCTTGGCATGCAAGGAGCATGTCCTACCCTGGCTGTTAGCCTGGGGTGCCAAACCTTCCCCTTTAACATGGGAGAACATGAGCAGCTTGTTATAACTCGGTCACAAATTTCCTTCTGACCTGATTTTTGTAGGGCTCTACTCAGGCTCTGGATAAATCACTTTGTAGCCCCAAAGATAAAATTAAAGAGCAACTATGCATATGTGATAAACACCTGTACACAAATCGTATGGCAGAGCCAGGCATACAAGCTGTTCCAGCATGACTGAATTACTGGCTTTTGTTTAAATGAACAATTGTACTGACATTAACAAAAATTTTCCCCAGCTTGACAGCTGTCACAGTGAGTTAATGAAAAAAATCACGCTGCTGTTGGATGTACTGATAGTTCTTAGTGGGCTTGGTAGGATCCTCCATCTCAAATATGACATCACCTTCTCTTTTTGAAAATCATTAATATAAAGTTGTTTAGTGATACTGCAAAACCATCTGCTTGAAGGAGAATTCATGACATTTTCTGATTTTGTATTTTATCCTTTGTGAGATATACATGATGACAACTCCCCACTTGCAAAAGAACTGTAGTTCTACTAGTAAAGCTGTAAAACTGTAAAGCTTTCTAATGACTTTAGTATGCAAAAGTGGTGAAAAACTTTATTACTGACCAGTTTCATGAAGCATAGAGACTGAACCCTGCTAATAAAGGTAAAACCTGATAATGAGAGTGCTGAGCAAGGAGATCACATGAAAATACGTGGTGGCCATCTTTTATGCTGCTGTAGTTAAAAGCAACTAAGTGAGGAAACTTGGAAGTTAACCGGGAAAGGTTTGTCAAGCATTGGGACAGCCTACCCAGGGAAGTGGATGCACTCACGATACCTTGAAAAATTGTGTAGATGTGGCACTTAAAGACACAGTTTAGCGGTGGACTTGGCAGTGCTGGCTCAACAGTTGGACTCAATGATCTTAATGCTTTTTCCAACCTAAATGATTCTATGATACTATGATTTTTTCCTTTTCAAATGTATAAAGTGGTTTTAGATGCTGCACCAACCCACCAACTCCATTTCCATTTTTGTTGTACCTAATTCCATTCGTTTCTTTTTTGACACATTTATTTCTTCCTCGTTATATGTAAATACTAACAGGCAAAACTCTGTTAATGAACTAGACCATACATTTAGTGTTGTTAAACACAAAAGACTGACAAATTGGTGAAAACAATTTTTATCTTGCAATTTTCAGTTATAGCAGTTGTAGGTGTTGCTCTTGGCAGACAAAGGAAGCAAAAATATTTAGACAAGGATGTGATATATCACGTATCTTTTAGCAGAAGAATGTATGGCCTCAGAGTCTAACCAGCTATTCTTGAACACCACAAAGCCAACGTATGCTTTTGTGCTGACTGCAGCTAAATGAAGATTTAACATTTTTTAGGATGTCAGAAAAAAGAAATCTATTTGATGTTATAAAAAGTTTGATGCAAAGTTCTATAGCTGGCTGGATTGGAGGGTGGAGGGTTCAGGGAGCTCATGCTAACATGAGTGAGTAAACCTATTCCAAAAATGCAAAATGGACAGATTATTGAAAAGGCAGCTGACTTGGAAAACATTTGTTGCGCTTATGTCACTAAAGCAAAAATCTTTGATATAATGCATTTCTGTGTTGTACCAGCGGGACATATCCATTTGTCAAGAAGATCTTTGAAAAGATTTAGGAAGATACGTAGGTCATGGTTGGGCAACAGGCTGAGGATCTATGGGGAATAACGAACCATTAGGTGACATGTAGGTGCTGGAAAGAGCTTTAAATCCATCATCAGTGAAATTTACACTTGGGACAATCCAAAACATGTTTATAAAAGGTGCTGCTTTTGCATGTATTTGAGTAATAGATGGAGTCAAAGGTTAGACAGCAAAGACCACCTTCCAAATTCATCCCAAAAGCCTTTTCTGTGTAGTATATGACATATGGCGGTTGATCAGCCTCCCTTAAACAATTTGTGTTAATTGTAAAGCACACCCCGGCTGAATTTTGCATATTGTGGTGCCTACACAAACTACCATTCTAAAGACTTTGCAGCTATTTGGCTTAATTTTCACATATCCTTTAATCTCAGCTATGGTTCAATACATCTATTGCAAGCCTCTACTATCTGTAAATGCCTTTGAGCTCTCCAGGCTCTGCAGTTGTCATCTGAATATGCTCGTCAGATTGCTGACAAACCCCATTGCGCTGTGCGTGTTTGACAGTGAAAGGAGTGCCCAGATGTTGAGACATCAGTCCTTTTAGGGGCTTTTGAGAGTTGAGACAGCTAAAAAGTACTTACAGTCTCTTACTGTGCACTTCATTTCTCCTATTTGGTTTGGGAGTGACCACTCCTCTGGAGGAAAAGACAGAAAAAAGCATATCAGGTTGATCCCTGCTTAGTCTGTTTACTGGGCTCTGGTATCTTTAGGCTTTTGGCTATGAAGCTCTGACACAGTCTTGCCTAAAGCAGCTTTTAAGTATAAAGAGTGTAATTAGAGGTAAGGTATAACTTTAACACTTGTATTTTAATGAGGATGCTGATGGACATTAATGTCTGATGAATATTTAGAATTTCAATGCTGGAGCATTAGTTGTAGAAAAGATAATAGAGAGGCTGACACCTATTCCACAAGTATTTCTTGGTGGAATATACCACTTAATATTTCAGGTTCCTGTACCTCAGTGCATATGAAAGAAGTCACTGTGATTTTTCAAAGATAGAAACCTGCATTTCATGCTTTAGATGTATATCCTCTGCATCTTTGCAGGGCTATTTCCTGAGAGAGTATTTCCCAGGAAGTGTTAGCTGTCACCACTCTGGGTTCACTTTAATGGAAAGCTAAAGGTATAGTTTTTTAGTCCTTACAATTGTCTACAATTAGTTGAAGTCTAATCCTGCAAGCTTGCACCTCAGAGATAAATTGGTCCTACCGGGTTTTTATAGGATCGGGCCCTTTATGTTTTACTGTTGCTGGATTACTTATCTGTGTCTTGAGTAGTTCTTACTCATTGATTTACTGTATTTCTTGATCAGCAGAACTACAGCAGCTAAATATCAGGAAACCTTTTCATTAGAACACCTTTTTATTGATCTATGTTTTCTGTTCAGTTTGAAGTGGATTGATATTTTTGCATTTATTAATCAAGGAACTTAAAGGCCTTCTTATCAAGGAGCTGCTTGCTTTGGAGTAATGAGGTTTCTGCTATTGTAAGGGCATGTCACAGTAACTGGTAAGAATTTGGTATGAATGAGCATCTTTACTGTAGAACAGCACTCTATGTGGGTGCAGTCAGCACAAGAACTGCAGAGTTGTTGGAGGTCATCATGTACAAGGTGTTCAAGAACATGTCTTGAAATGTCTCAGTAGTTTTATACACTCAGCATCTGTGGGCGGTCCTCATTCAAGTGTGTGTTTGTAAAGTCTATAGCACAGCCTGTCCCTGGTCTCCACTGACTGGTTAGCCATTGCTGCAATGTGTATAACAATCATCATCCTTTAGGTTGGCAGGTAATCGCTGTACTGGGCCAGAGAGTATGGGACTGTCTCAGAAAAGAAGACTGAATCTAAAGTCTGCAATACCACTGTTATGAGTACTGACCTCAGTAAGTTAATTTTGAGGCTGACAGATTTGGGCACCCTGGCCTCTCAGTGAAACCCTGAGCATCCCTGGCATGCAGTGATGTGTTTTGCGGTGCACACTCTTCCTCCCTAAATTCTGTGTTTCATTGGGTGGTTGCATCCTGCTGTAATACATGCAGCTGCAGCGGTGATGCACATCCAGGACTGTGGCTGTAAGGCAAAGAGTGCCCATCCCCTCACCAGCTTTGCTCTCATGCCCACCTCATTTCCTTGCCTGTCTTCAGTTCCCAGCCTACACTGGATTAAATGCTGTAAAAAGGGAAAGCGTGAACAAGAGAGGTTAACCCAAACCCCTGTGTCTCCATCCCCTGGCTGCCTGCCAGACCTGCGTCATGGCCATCTTTAATGAGCCTCAGTGAAACTTCCTATTGTGAGTTCTTCAGTAACTTAAAAAATTTGTAAAATGCAGAAGACAGCAAAAGAATTCACTTCATGCTGTCCTCCTTCCCCTCTGGCATTCTGATAAGCAACGAGAGAGTCACTTTAGGAAAGATATTTTAACTTAGTGATCTCATTCAGCACATTATGTTAAATCATTTTCAGCAAGAATACCTATTAGTAATCATTTCAAATTCCAGGGAAGATGAAGGAGGCATTTTGGCATGTGACTCAGGAACCTGCTGGGCTGCTTCTTCAGGCTGGCAAAACAGGGGAACCACAGTGAATTCAGAAGTTTAGTCAAACAAGCCTGAAGTTTAATTCTCCATGAGTGGCTTTTCACTGTGACATGCCTTCATACCGACCTCCAGGCAGCATCGTATGTGCTGCTGGGCACAGAGCCTGGTGGAGGGCTGGAAATTTGCACAGCTGCACTGAGCTCTTTGGGCTGCTTCCCACTTAAAGATAAGGTATATAATGAAAAGATAAATAAGCCCCAATCCAGCTCCAGCTAGACAGAGTGGAAAGATGCCCAACAGCTTCTGTGAACATTGGGTTGAACTGTTCATGAGTATTAATGGCTTACAGAGCTAATAGGTTGATTCTTGGCCTCGTAATTATATTGCAACTTCTGGGAACATATTGCAGCCTGCTGGTAGATCAATCTGCTGCATCTGAACTCCCTTGGGACCAGAGTCTGCTTCATTTGCACCCTGCATGGATGAACCCATGGAAAGGGAGGGAAGCAGCACTGAATCATTAAATTGGTATTTTCTTAAAATCTTGTTTTTTTCCCAGGTACAAGTTTATTTCCCAGTCTTCTGATGCAGCAGATCAGTTCTTCCCAGTAGGCGGTACATTTTATCCTGGTCTTGACAATGTTGCTTTGAGTGCAAGCATCAAATGAGGTTCTGCTAGCCAAGGAGCTCAAGCCTTTCCCAGTTGCTTCACGAGTCTTGTGATATTCTAGTGAATCCAGCAGGGCAAGTCAGATTAACTGCGTGTGAATATTTCCAACAGGGTATTGCAGTAGAAGCTAGAAGTGCAAATAATGGTGGTTTGGATTTGGAGCTGTTCAGACAAAAAGTCATTTTGAGTTGACCTGAAACACTATTTTCCTTTTTTCCATCAAACAAATTTACTTTTGTTTCCCGAACCATGATATTTTATCTGGTTGAAACCCCCTGGAAATTGCTGGCACATCCTGTAAGTGTCTTGCATGTGCCCAACCTACATAAGGTGAAAGTGACAAATCTGTCAGTAGGTCCCAGCAGGATTACTGGGAGATGTCCTATCAGCATGTAAATCTCCCTAGGTGTAAACTCCATGGATTTGTATTATTATCTACCCTTTCCAGCCCTGTGAGGCATTTCTTATTTTGGTACCTGAAATCTCTGAGACCTTCCTGTATGCTGGGTACATTGCTGCACTTTAAGATAGCAGGATATCATCATCAGATCTGATTAAGCGCTATTCCATTCATTGATATCTTCCCTCAGATCTAGAGAAGTGTAATCAGCTCAACTATAGGAATAAATTAGAAGTGGTTAAAAGGGTTCCCATTAAGGCAGCCATCCCTCATGGTCACACACATGCCCTTTACACCTAGACTTTATCTGGAAGGTAACGTACATTTGACATTTTACATATCATCGTGTAGTCTCACTGCCCTCTAGCCCGTCTGTCTCTCTGCATTCCATCGCTGCTCTTGCTGCTTCTTACCCTTTCCTGCCTCAAGGTTTGTACAACTGTTTTCCTCATAAGTAAAAAATATTGGCTTTGAGAAATCACTTACATTTAGTATATAATATAGCAGAGACAAATTATTGTGACCATTAAAAAAGATCTCTTTGCCCCTTCTGTAAGATGTTTACTCATGGAGTATTTGCTCTTTTGTGTCCTTGATGGTAGATCATTGGCAAGCCACTTAGTGATAAAGAGCCTCCAGCCAAAGACAAGTTGCTGATAAGGGGATTAAAGCAAATATGGTCTCTCTGGCCCCTTTACTCTGTAAGTGCTTGGACTTGCTTAGCTGCTCAGGTGCTTCTTGTGTATTCCCAGTAATGAGGTAAAACTGTCTCTAGACCTCTACTTATCCTTGGATGCACAGTGGAAGCTGAATTCCTGCTGGTGGAGAGAACATACCCCATTAGTATCCTCTTGAATAACTGGCTTTTTGGAATAGTTGAGAAGGAAAGTAAACAAACCTATCAGGGAGTTGGCATTTTCCAAAGAGAGACTTTCCAAAATTAAAATGTTACCATACATTTTGAACTGAATCTTAGAATCACAGACTGTTTTGGTTTGGAAGGGACCTTAAAGCTCATCTAGTTCCACCCTCCTTCCATGGGCAGGGACACCTTCCACTTGATCAGGTTACTCCAAGCCCTGTCCAACCTGTCCTTGAACACTGCCAGGTATGGGAAATAATGCTTCCTTGCATTCTGTTTATGGTTCAGGTTGTGGGAGCAGCTCACTGGTAATCTACAAATCACCCTGAAATCCAATGCACTGCACAACAGATGACTTCAGCAATTTGTTCTGCCAATACCAAGAATTTGGAGAGTCCCTCCTCAATCCACTGGGTTTGGTTTCAACCCCATGACCCATATGCAGCTGTAAAGACACTATGGTATTAGCTTGTGATCCCTGATTCAGAGAAAACTTCAGCAACTTGCCAACAATGTTTTAAGTTGACAAGCAGGTATTCTTTATTGCGGCGCTGGGAGACACAGGGGATAGCTCCTCCTAACGTGTGTCCCTGTATTGCTACACTGGGCAATATATATATATTCATATATATATATACTATATATAGCCACTGGGCATACATATATATTCATGAGGCTACCCATGGATTACGTCTTTTTTGAGAAAGTTCCCCACATGCATACAAAAATGTGGTGGTGGTCTCTGATGTTCATTTACTTATTCCAACAGTCTTCAGCACTTCTGGCAGCCTTTGAAGCACAGCCAGTAGATGCTTATACCAGCTTAATTGGTTCATTTACGCCATAGACATAACAATCATCCTGTCCTTCTACTTACCAGTTAGTTTAACTGCAGCCTATCCTGGACCCCTGCCATTCCAGATACTCCTTATCCTTATATCCTGTTCTTCTAGCCTGTTTTTCTTGCACTCATTTTGTAGTAAGGTCATAAAGGCCTAAAACTACAGCGGTTTATCTTATACAAGAATTCTCAGTATGTTCTCTAGCTGTACTCTATTTTTTTTTTCTGTGAATCATGCAACTCAGCGATTTCCACTGCTACTGTTACAAAGCCATCAAACTTAATATTACTTAATCTTGATTCTAAAGGTTTATATATTTTGTTTTGTGATTTTGTGTCCCCCTTGTCTCATCCCACAAGGAAAGAGCTCTTTGTATCCTGTAATTTGGGCAATTCCTTCATCTGCTGTCTTGCAAATGTGGATCAGAGTATTTTGAGGGATGAACTTTGTCCAGTAGATATTCAAGTACCAGCTACCTGGGAAAGGATCATCTTACAGAAAACACCATCTGAACTGGCTGTTGCTGGCAGTTTCATTGGCTTACTCAGCACTGAATCAGTAGTTTCAGTGATTTTGATGTGATGCTGTCTGTCACTTTCTAAATATGTTTTTTGCAATTGAAGGTGGGGGTATATTAATGAAGCCAAGTGTTCTTCCTGGATGGGAAGTAAAGAAAAGTCTGATGGGATGGGTTTACCACTACATGCAATGTCAAGTTAATTTTATTTTTTTTTTATTCAGATGACTGAAAAAACAAGCAAAACATGAGAAATAAGCTTTCCAGGTATGCGGTTGTATTCTGGTTTTGTTTGTTTTTTGGGGAAAAAGCATACTTTCTTTTTCCTTTATATATTTGCCCACTGTTTTCCTTCTTTTTTTACCTTCTGGAGCAATGAAAGCATAGAAGGAAGGTGAACTGAAAAAGAGTTAGAAAAAATTGCAATAATCCTAAAATGGAAAGTAGAGAAGTGAATGTGAGGTTTCACAAACTAAAATGACATGCTGATAATTTAAGTTGAAACAAAAATCACCAAACCTCTTATTTAGGCACTTTTAAGTGTGCAATTGTTTATTATGGTGAAAATGAACATTATGAGGTCTGAAGAAAAATACTTTTAAATAAGGAAGTATTTGTAAATTTTATATATACCGTTATGGGCATACACTTAATGGACATACATGTATAGGCGTATGGACAGAATGGAGGGTTCAGAAACATGTGGAGTATTTTTGATCCCTCTAAGATATTTTCTGTGGCATCCTAGAGCTGTGTATTTGGGTTTTATTCATAAACTTTGTGTTTGTGGGAACTTGTGGACCTTCTATTTTCCACAGAAGTGAATGGGATTTGAGCATCTGCATCTCTAAAGCAAGATGTGATTATATCATGACTTTGCTCAGTATTTCTGTTACAATAGTCATCACTGGTACAGTTAATAACACTGAAATATGAATTGCCGTCCTTGTGGCTCTAGTTAACGCCTTTCTGTTTACAAGCTGGCTGTGGTTTCACAGTTAACACCACACCTCTTTCTGTATAAGACAACACTTTACCGCTTGCGGTCTCGCAGAAATGCTGTAGAGTTTATCATCATGTCATGGTTTTACCCCAACCAGCAACTGAGCCCCACACAGCAGCTTGCTCATTCCCAAAAGGTGGAGTAAAGAGTAAAATGAGAAATTAAAATAAGTAGAAGAGTAAAAATAAGAAAACTCGTGGGTTGAGATAAAGACAGTTCAATGGGTAAAGCAAGAGCTGTGTGCACAAGCAAAGCAAAACAAGGAATTCATTCACTTCCCATTGCAGGCAGGTTTTCCGCCATCCCCAAGGGAGCAGGGCTCCATTGGGCCTAACAGTGACTTGGGAAGGCAAACACCATCACTCAGAACATCTCCCCCTTCCTTATTTTGCCGAACATAGATTGGGCCCCATTCTACACCATTATTGCCATATGTTAAGAAGGACTTAATGTGCCTAAAAGGCAAAAGTACAGGATTTTTAGGCTAAATACTGCAGGGATCTGAATTCCCTCCAGAAAGGGAAGCATTTGCTCAAAATGATTGGTTTTTTTCATTTTTGGGCCTCAGTGATGCAAATACACAGGCCGGTTGCTGGGGCTGCAGGGGCTCAGGTCACCCATGTGCAAACCTGGTGAGAGATTAAGCCCATACAATATCAGGAAGAAGGCTGATGGTAAAATGAGTAGGGAATGAGAGTGGGCATCAGCTTTTGTGGCAGTTTTTTTCCCATGAAGGTAGCCCAAAGAGACCCCAGACCCATTCCCTTACTGGAAAAGAAAATGTTTATTTCCATTTCAGAAAGGAGAGTTTAACAAGTCATTGCAGCAGAGTGAGTTTAGTTTGACAGAGTGTCAGGATAATTATACACAATTTGGTTTTGTTTAAATATGTTAAGCACCATTGTTTCTTTCCCACATTAAGGATTTATTTGAGTGCTTGATTGCAGCAGTTTTCCTTAATTGCTTTAATCCTTGGCCTTAAGAAAATGAATACCTTAAATTTACACTTGTTAAATGCACAACTGCATTTGGCAGAACAAAACTGTATGTAAAAAAAGAAAGCAAAGAGAAAAAAGTGAGAGGGAGAAGCTAATCACCGAACTATTCTGTTAATGCTTATTTTAATCATCCTGCCCTTCCTGGCAGACAGAGACATTAGGCTGCAGAGGCAGGAGGCAGCTATCACCATCAAATGGGCTGACGTTGAGAATTGGGCCCAGGAGTACAATTTGACTTATCAGTTTATGTAGACATAAAGCTTCATTGTGCACAGACACAACTGGCTTTTTAAAAGTCTATTTCTCTCCTGATGATGTGAGAATCTGCTCCCCTGTCTCCAAATGTTCCCCTCCCCTCAAATTCACTATATAGGGTTTATAACCCTGCACAGGGTGTAAATGATAGTGCAGGGGCAGGTGGGCTCCAGCAGTGCCATGAGCAAACCACAGCCACCAGGCTTCCCAGCTTCAAACCACGAGGTACCCATCAGGGTGGAGGGAGTGAAGAGCTTTAACTCCCACACTGGGTGATGTCCCTTTGCAGGGAGTTTTAAAATGCCCGTCTCACTGCGAAGTCTTCAGAATTATTAATTCTCTGTGGAATTAAGTGTGTGTGTGTTTCAATGCAGAGGATGCTCAGAACAAGAAAGGAGCTAACAATGTGTCCTTGGGGGGCAAAAATTAAACATCTCCAAAATTTAATTAATTACTAGCAACGTACAGCCTGTTCTCAAAAACAGCTTGTGTAGCTATTTCCCATGTATACAAAACTGATGTTTCTGACAGCTGACTTGTTTGCTGACATCTTTTGGCTGAAAATGCCTCCCAGAGTCGCAGAGAGTCACTGAAAGGGTTTCCAGTAGTGCAGTGCAGCTTTTTTCTTGAATTTCAGCTTTTGCATTCTGCAGAATGCAGGCAGTGTTTATTGGTGCCCACACTGAGCAGTGGCATTTGCTGCTCCAAGAAAAAGCAAGCTTTAAAATCCCACTTGACTGAATTGCAACCTAATTATAGCTATCCAAGTGCAGGTATTCCAATAGACAGGGGGATTAGGGAAGGAAAGCAGGCTTCATCCCACATTACTGGATAGATATAGCACTGTGTATGGGGCAGGCAAAGAGCCCCTTCCTGTGTTTAGCTGGAAAAAGTAATCACGAGTTTGTGGTAAACATAAAGGCAGATCCTGCCAAACATTTATAGCTCCCTTTGTCTATGTAAATTAGTTCTGTGTACTTGCAACTTGCTTCTAGGGATTGTAACCTCTGTGGAAGTGGGAAGGTATTGTAATAAATGGAGGCTTTAATAGAAGAAGGCCTATTTTTTAGAATATCTTTTTTCTTGAACAATCACTTTTTCCTTCCTTCCTTTTTGTAGGGAAAAAGGCTATTCTCCTTCATTACATTTGTGGTTTTGAAGTGGCAAATACACCCAACTGCCAAATCACGTACCGCATAGGAGATATGCAAGGTTTTCTTCAGCTGAAGCATGATTGTGAGCAGTAATTGAGATTAGCTCCCCAGGAGAAGGGACTCTGCTCTCCTCCTGATTTTTTTCTCAGTAAAATAGTTGCACTTAATGCATTTATGAGCAGACTCTGAAATGCTAGCATACTTTCTTCCCATACCCCTGCCATTTCTGTGGCAGCCTCACTGAAGAAATAACAATGCGTAAAGCTGCGTAAACACTTAAGGTCTTAGGTGTCTGCTTCCAGGGGCACTTTCAGATTTTCTTGAAAATGACTTCATTTTACAGTTTTACATCTGAAGTTTGGAGATCTTAGAGTTTGGGGTTTTTTTTAAGTGTATTAAGTAAGTTTCCTACCAGTTCTGTGAGCGCATTAAGGTGTGGTTGTGAGAGGTGAAGGGACAGGGTGAATTTATGGAGTGAGTTGGGGTAAAATGAATCTCTAAACTGATTCGAAGAAATCTCCAGGAACTTGCCAACAAAGTTTAACTTGACAATCAAGTATTCTTTATTGTGGCGGCAGGAGACACAGGGGATCACTCCTCCAAGCATCCACCAGGTTGTGATTATATTGTCCTTAAACATACATATTCATTAGATTACATACATTATGTCGTACTTTTAGAGAATGCCTCCCGCATGCGCATTAAATATGGTAGTGGGCTTTGGGACCCCTGGTGGTTATTTCTTCATCAGTTTGGTTTAGGATTGTTGACATATCAATAACCATCAGGTGATTCTGGCAAAGCTTATCTTAGTAATTTCCTTTTTTCTGTAGTTGTTAACAAAGCCTAACTTCCTTGAAGTTACTTATTTACAACCCTATTCTTCAGTCAACCCCATTCTTCAATCTACTCTATTCTTCAGTCAACCCCATTCTTCAAAACAAGCTAAAAGAGGGAGATGGACTGATCACCAGCCTAGAGCTACATGGAGTAATCCAACACAAGAAGTTCATGCTTCCTTATAGGGAACTGTGGCTCTAAGGCAGCTGATAAATCTGCTGGGATGTACTCCCCAACTTTGAGTAGCATTGAAAACTTGAATGAATCCAAAGAACTTGCTTCAGCTTTTTTTTCTGGGGAATAATACTGTTGGCATTAACAAAATCAGACTGTCACCCTGATTATTCTGACCTAATTTAACTAAGGTCTGTGAGCTGTAGCAGTTGCTGCTGTCTGAAGGTGGACACATCAGGTATTTTAATAAGAGGTAACCTATTCCTGTTACAGTGATTTTACTAGGGCTGGGGGTCTACCTTCACTGCTGTGGTGTCTCCTTGCATATATGTAGGGGAAAAATTACAAGTATAAACACATTTATGGGGTGTTCCAGCTTTTTTTGTTCTGGAAAGGTACATCCAGGGAGTCCTTCATCACAAGTGGATTCTCAGGGGGAGTTTTGTAAAGAAACATAAGCAGAACAGCCAGCACCTTTAGCTGCCATTGACTTTCAGTGTAATTCAGATGTCTAAACGCCTTAAAGACTTTCAAAAACGCAACCGTTTATCCTTCTGTATTAGGTTGGGGTGATCAGTATTGACACTCGGGAGGATGTTATTGACATGTGATTTTCTCCTCTCATCTTCCACAAGGGTATGAGGCAGGATTGCCTTCAGCTGCGTGTGAGCAGTGGAGTTTTGTATTTATATGTGTCAGCACTTCGTGTTTCTGGGATGCTGTCCTGGGTTCAGCAGTAGCAGTCATTTTTCTCTTTCTTGGTAGCTGGTGCAGTGCTGTGTTTTTGACTTTCAG
>JANRGW010046605.1:0-10755 GCA_024733675.1 Psilopsiagon aymara | reverse complement strand
GAGGGACCGTTCACACCACGCTGCATGGGCATGCGAGGACTTCTCTGGGTCCATGGAGCTAACTGCACTAGTGCAGGTGTGAGGTGAAGGATGTGCATGCAGAAACGGTGTGCAGAAGCGTGAAGCATCATCCCCTGGTCCCCTTGATGGGGATTTGGCCAGATGGCCACCTGGCCACAGGGGAGTGAGACTGTCTTAGCTTTAATTCCAGAAGAACATTGACTGTACATATAAATATTTACTGCAAAGAAGGGATGAGATGTGTCTGCTCTTCAGAGACCCCTAGAACCGCTGGGGCAGCTGCCGCACACCTTGACATGCTCCTCATTGAATTCCCTACCTCTGACGGCAGGAGGGGGATTTTAATCTCATATTTCAGGCCATCAGTGGTTGCACTTTAAAACAAGAAAATAAATGTTTAGGATGCAGCTTTGCCATATTCCTTTTGACTCATGCAATATAAACACTTACTGGTTTTCCAAGTAACAGGGAAGTAGGAACTGAAGCACTCCCTACCAACTTCTCAGCAACAAATCCATCGCTATCATTAACCAGGGGTGAATTTTACTAATGGAAAGTTTAAGAGCAAAGATCTGGAGCATGGTCTCTAAGCTAGGAACTTCCTTTCCAAAGAAAAAATGATCGAAGTTCTATAAATCAAAAGATCCCTGCTAAAATTATTTACACTGGGCAAAGCCAAGCACAAACCTTGTGCCTTTCTAGGCCTATTGGGAGCAAATCGGATCCAAAGATGTGGCAGAAGACCTTCTGCCCTTGCATATTCTAACACCCAAGGGATTGTATAAAACATTAGCAAGTATTCACAGGGCACTTGTTTGCGTTCGGTTTAGCTTCCGAATTGGTTTTCATCATGAGAGCTAACAGCAGCGAGCCCCTGCTCCTAGCTCTGATGATGATGAGGAGATACATTCACAGCCTTTCCTACTTTTAGCATCACAACAAATTGTCATTCGTCCTCTGGCCTGAGCTGTGGGTTGAGGGAGTGCTGGAGCCAGCTGCCCTGTGGCTCTAAGGTCTCCTTTTTCTTCTCTACTTCTTCTCCTTCTTTCCAGACTTCTTCTTGTTGCCTCCCGAGGCACCAGCGTTCTTGGAATCGCGCTTGCCGGCGGCATTGGTGAGGGTGGCGGTACTGCCTGGGATGTAGACGTTCTGCCGGTAATCGGGGACGTGCTGCAGGGTGAACTGGGGGCCATAGCGGGCGCTCAGCCCCATGGTGCCCGTGCCACCGCCCAGTGTTGAGTTGCCATCAGCAGCTTCTGTGGGGGACAATAGAGGGTGGGGGGAAAGAGAAGGGCAGGTTGTTACTGTCGGACAAGCATCAGCAGCCGTGAAAGGCTCTCATTGGGTGTCAAACCCAGACCTTGGTGCCACCAAACGTCACCCCAACCCTTCGTTACCCTTCAGTGCTATATTGCTCTGTGGGATGGCTGCAATGTGCGTGATGGACAGCATGGCACAGCCGACACCAAAATTCATTGTTTTCGTCTCACATTGTTGCTAAAGGCTTGGGATTTGGGGCCTCCAGCCAACCTCTCCTCTGCCTTTGGCAGTGATGGGGCTGCCTGTCCGTCCGTGCCTGCCTGCTGCTGCCATCTTTGCCCCCCTCCACAGAAAAACATCCCCCCCACACACACAAAAGCATCCTCATTACAAACATATTGTACAGCCACAACCATTAGCAACTCATTAAGACAAATCCAATACTATTTTGTTTTTCCATTGCATTTAAAACCCTGCCCCCAGTATTTCTCCAGCCAGGTTTATTCAGGGAGCAGAGAGGAGATGAGAAAGAAAACTCCTCCCCTGCAGTACTGCAAAATGGCTCTAGGAAGCTGAGCACAAAGGAAATCAATGCTGAAGTGCGTCTGATCATCCAGATCGGGGAGCAGGGGGAGGGGAAGGCTAACTCGTTCCTGTTGCTCTGCAAAGCCCCAGCATAGAGGGAGCAAGCATAGGGATGGGGAAGGGCTCAGATTCCCCCTGGGTTGCTGGGGCACAGCTGTAAGGTAGCAACCAGATGGAGATGGGGATGCATGGAAGCAGGGGGATAAATGAACATGGGGGGATGGCAAGGCACAAGTGATGCTTGTTGCCATGGGCTGCTGTGTGATAAGCTTCAGTGCAACTGCCTGTGCATGGCTCAGGGAGGGATCCTTGCCCAACCCTGCTCAGAAACGATTTGCTAAACCCAGTTCTCTGCCCTGGATACTGTGGATCCTATCTCAGCCTTTTAACTGCTTCGTGGCTGTAGACACACTCTCCTGGAAGGCTGGAGAGATGCAGTAAGAGCACATGAAGGACCCAAGGCAGAGTCCAGGGCTGCTGCTCGCTCCTTTTGAAGATGGAGAGACCACAGGAATAAAGAAAAACAACAAGCAGAGATTGTGGGCTAGTCCTCACATGTTTCTCCTCTCTCCAGATGAGATCCATGCGTGCCTCTTTGTTGCCTTTGCTTTCCCCTAAGCAGATGGAGGTGGCTAAGCCAGCCAGAAAGCTAGACAAAAAGCTGAGCCACATCCCCCATCCCCTGCAATACTGCCATCTACACATCCCCTGACAGGGGTCAGAAGTATGAAGCAACTGCAGCTTGAAAAGTTACAGCTGCTGTGCTGGAGCCAGAGGAGAGGAAAACACACAGCGAGTCCACAATCAGGCGGGATGTTGTGCACTGAGGCCAGGGGATGCACAGGGCAGTGTATAAACACAGTGAGCCAGTGTGAGGAAATGCCTTTTGCTTCTCACTGTGGAAGCAGCCACCGGAAGGAGAATTTTTCTACTGTCCCCATTACGTGGGTCCCAGACCTGGCAGGGCTTAGAGGACCTGGGGCTGCAGGAGATAGGCATATACAGTTGGTGATATTTATTGTTCATACACGTTTGTCTCATCAGCAGCTTATTTCATTAATAACCAGCACAGCCCCACACTCATCAGGGTGTAAAACTGGGAACGGGATGGCTGGAAATGTGGGGTCAGACCAGGCTGCAGCCAGGGACTGACTTGCAGGTGGACTACGGCCTCTGGCAGCAGAGGAGTTAATGTTTTCAAGGCTCTTGTAGCTGTAGTTGAGGGCTTGGTGGGCTTGGAAACTTTCTCTGCTGCGCTGGGCCATCCCAGATACACCAGGGCTCTGAGCAGTGTTGGTTCTGGGGGGCTGCCAGCACCATCCAGAACAAGTGGTCCCCATTAACTAGTTTGCAGTCACAGCAGTTTTTCACAGGGGAGAAAAAGCCACCCGTGAAGTTCCCATCCTTCCAGTGGGTCCCGGGGAAGAGCAAAGGGCTGTTTCTAGGTAACATTGACATTAAGGCTCAAAAGAAGAGAGAACAGGGACAATAGAGGTTTATAAATGGGCACTGAGCTGCTCTTGCCAAGCAGGGCCCTTCAGCTCTTGTTATGGGAAAGGTTACACTCAGCCTTTACCAGAAGCCAGCCAAATGGTCCTGAGAAGGAAAACAAGGATTTGATCTTCACAAAAATAACCAGCTAGTGGCTCCATCGGCCTCATGGGCAGAGGGGAGGAGAGGCTGGAGGCAGCCCCAGAGCATGTGTTGCTGCAGCTGCTGGGGAGCTTTCAGGAGAACCCAATATAGAGTGTCTGCCCCTGCCTGCAGGCAGCAGAGCTAGGGAGAAAGACCTCCTCCAGCTGCCTTTCTGTCTGCTCTCCCATCATCTCATGGCACCCCTTTAAATTTTCCCTGGAAGCTGGAGTATTTTAAGGACAGGACGTCTGTCCTTTAGTGTCTGGTGTACTGGAGCATCTGTGCTCCTTGGCCTGTCTTAGCAGCTGCCTCTGCCCCTTCATATGGCTCAGAACACAGATTTTTATGTTGTTTGCACCTGCAAGGGAAGGAGATCACAGAATCATAGAATCCCAGCCTGATTTGGGTTGGAAGGGACCTTACAGCTCATCCATTTCCAACCCCCAACAGAGGCAGAGTCACCTTCCACTGGAGCAGTTGCTCCAAGCCCCCGTGTCCAACCTGGCCTTGAACACTGCCAGGGACCGGGCGGCCACAGCTTCTCTGAGCACCCTGTGCCAGCGCCTCAGCACCCTCATAGGGAAGAACTTCTGCCTAAGAACTCATCTCAGTCTCCCCCCTGGCAGGTTAAAGCCATTCCCCTTGTTCTGTCCCAACAGGCCCTTGTCCAAAGCCCCTCTCCAGGTTTCCTGTAGTCCCTTTAGGCACTGGAGCTGCTCTAAGGTCTTTCCTTAAGGAGCCTTCTCCAGGCTGAACCAGCCCAGCTCCCTCAGCCTGGCTCCAGAGCAGAACTGCTCCAGCTCTCAGAGCATCAAAAATCTTTGAAGAATCAGAGGAAGGAAGCCCAGGAAGGGAGACAGAATCCCTACAGCAATCACAGCCCTGGGGGAAAACCAGCTCCCCAGGCATTCCAGTTTGGGAATGTGGTTTAACCATTGGACAGATAATTTAATCCCAGAGACACTGGATTGCACAGAGTTTGGCCTCTTGCTGAAACAAAGGATAACACCTGGCACAGGGTAGGGATGCACTCAGGGCATCCACAGCCACTTCTGGGGAGCATCCATAGCTCATGGAGCAGAGCAGCATCAAAGGAGTTTCTGTCTCCCAGATGGTCTCTGGAAAGTGCAGCCTGAGAATGGGCTTGATATGTCGTGGATGGAAATTCACACTCAGCACATCGTGCCATCACCTCTGTCACTATGTCCCACCTGCAGCCCCAGAGCTCAGCAGGTGAAAGTAAGAGATAAGGTTCATTTAAATAGCCAGGAAACATCACCCAAAGATGGGCAGCACAAAGCTTAATGTGGATTAACACTGCCCCTAATCGAAGATTGCTACAATCAACACTATAAGCTCCCACTATGAGTGACAGCAGAAAAGAGGGGGGCAGAGATGAGGGAAGATATCACAGCACAGTGTTGGTGGAAAAAGCTTGTGCTGTGGCTGCAGGTGGATCCACCCATCCGTCCGTCCGTCCATCCATCCATCCATCCATCCATCCATCTAACTATCCAGCCAGGCAGCCAGCCAGCCTTCCATCCCTGCCTCTCTCCTCTCCCTCCAGCACAGCAAGGGACTGGCATGGGCAAGGAAAGGATGGAGTGCACAGAGCCATCCTCTCGTGGGACTGCAGCAGGGGAAGCCCTGATCTGACAGATGGATCTGCTTTAAATTAACTCCCAGGGTGAATTGAAGCCGTGGGAGAGGTTAGGACTGTGGAGACTTGTGGCCTGGGGGAGAGAGGCTGCAATGGGGCTCAGGGCCACACGTAAGTCAGGGCTTAACCTTGAAGGGACCAGCTCAGCTCTCTGGTGCTCTGGCTGGAGCAACAGTCAGAAAAACAGCTTTATTTGTGAGCAAGGAAACCGGATCTGGCGGCGCTGGGTGATGATCACCACATGCAGCCCCGAAGGGTATTTTTCCATGGTCGTTTTTCAGAGCAGAGACACATTTTCACATTGTTTCTTTCCTTTGAGTGTAAACAAGTCTCTTGCCCAAGACCTTCATTCCCTCCCCTGGCTGCAGCAGCTGTGTCTCCAGGCTGCCTGGTGTCTGCACAACAGCAAAGTTCATCTGCAGCAGCTTTCCAAGAAAGCAGCGCCAAAGCCATCCCCCTCCCCCAGATTCTTTCTCTCCCAGCAGCTCAAAGGAAGCATCCTAAGCATCCTGCACAAGGTTTTATGGCTGCACTCTTGCTTCTATTTTTAAATCAAGACGGAAAGGACTGTGAGGTATTTATAAATAAAGGCTGCATGAAAACCAGCCTCTTCATCCGTAGTGCTGTGCAGATGATAATTGCATTTCGTGACCATGGGTGCATGGGAATACCCCTCTTTGCCCACCACTTCCACATGGCACAGCTGTAAAGCAGAACAAACCAACCCAAAATGACTCCAAACCAAATCCCTGTGGCTACAACTGCAGTGAACCACCAGTAGCCCTGATGCAAATCAGTATCTCTGGATGCAAGGTTTGTTGAGGATACTGAGTCAGGCATTTACTGTATTCCTGGCCTGGTCTCTAGCCACAGGCAAATCTTTCAGGCTTCCTACCTCCTCACCTTATAGGAAGTTGCAACACAGCAAAGGTTGCATTTACTGCGACCTTTTGGAACCAAGTAGTTTATAAAACATCATCTCAAGACTGCCTCTTTCATGTAACAGAACTGCATCACAAGCCAGGTAATGTTTTGTCCAGTACATAGAGAATATATTTTGCATGGAAGAGGCAGCCCTTTCTACAGCATGCCTGATGCTGATAGTATTTCCTCTGCCTGAATCCTTCCTGAACCCTCTCCTCTACAGGGCAACACAGTGCTTCTCCACCATCTTCTGTTGAAGGACTTCTGAAGCCACCCCAGTTAAGAGATACATCAATCCCATCAGCATCTTATCTAACAGCATGCACTGAGACATCCACATGAGTGCATGTGCCATGGTTTTCCCACATGCGATGGAGACCAACCATTTGCGGAAGCGAGGATCATGGCCTGGAGCATTTCCGTGTCAAACTGGTTGTTCGGCCAGGCTCCACCTTCCTCTCCATTCTGGGAGCTATGGGAAGAGAAAAGAAGCAACAAGTTACTGCAGCTCATTCAGGAGTGAGCTTGTCAGAGCGCATCAGAAACCAACGATGTAGGCTTGTCTGCTGGCGGAGAGGAGTTGCAGGCTTTAAATCCTTCTAGTAAATAATACTGTCCTATTAAATAACTCAGAGGTCTCTATCCCCCTCCTGGCTTTTGAAGAAGAACCAGCAATACCGAAAGCACTTGGGGGCTCAGTGGTGCTTCCAGCAACACCTACCTAAGTTCTGGTGACTTCAGAGACAGCCAACACCATATCACCTCAAAATCCCACCAACACCTTCCCACTGAGACAATGCAATACCACCAAAAAAAATGCTAGTCCTAAAGTTCCAGAGATGCAATCACCCTTGTATGATCAAGGTTCTCCGGTCCTTTTCCAGGCCATGGGAGTGGATACACCCCTCAAGCTATTCAGGCTACAACTCCATTCACAGGATGGAAGGTGAGAAAACCCTGTGGCCTGGTGGGCTTTGGGATCAGCATAGAGCCAGCTGCCTGGCACTGCAAAACTTACTCTGAAGGGAGTCCAAGACTAGGCATCAGCTCTGCAAAGCTGGCAGCAAATAGTTCTGGGGAGGCTGGAGCAACAGGAAGAGGAGAGAAGGGAAGTTTGGTTCTCTGGGACTGGCTGATGGGAGGGCTAAGCACCACAGATGTGCCTGGGAAAGCTCCGGGGGTGCTGTCAGACTTTAGCCAAGGAGGTTTTGTGACTGAGGCTACAATCAGCAGCCTGTGCACAGTTGAACAAACCCCACTTTCATGTTTGCCAGGTGCCAGCTGTGCTCAGCCACCACTCACTGATGCCGGAACTTCCCCCCCAGAGAGGTCAGGGCTGCTCTCCCAGAGCTCCTCCGGAACCTCCCCGCTTCCAGCAGGGACCTGAACATCTCATCAGCTTCCTGTGCCTTCCTCTGCTCTGACCCTCAGTGACCACCTCTCACCACTGAGTGCTCTGACCACCCACAGCTCTTGCCACCCACTGAGATACCAGGATCTGCCCCTTGGCTGTGTGCTGCCTTGCTTGGCATGAGGGCTGCCCTACTCTTGCAGCTGGGAGCTCTCTAGAACTGAGACAGGGGAGGTTGAAAGCCCTTTCCCTTGGGGAGAGCTGAGTCTGTTTCCCAGAGCAAGCGTTCAAACCACCAGGCTGCAAGGCACAGACATGGCCTCCTCCTTCACTGCTGTGGTCCTGGCCCTTATACCCAGGAGCTGCCAGACCCCAAAGCCCTGCTCCAACCCCAAAGCCCTGCTCAGACACATTCGAGCAGCCAAGATCTCCCCCAGCTCTGGGGCCTCCTGCCAGCACCTTCATGCTTGCGCTGCCAGTACAGGCACTGCTGATGTCAACTCAACACCACATGGTGGGCAGCAGATGGGCTCTTCACTCCCATGCCAAGCACCTCACTATCCAAGTGCCCTTGCTGGCTGTGCCTGTGGCAGCCCCCACACAAAACAGGTTCAACATGGCCCTTTTGGAAGTGGGATGGACCCACAGGCGTATCCTTGAAGGATGTATCTGCCACAGTGACCTTGTAGTCAGACTCCCTTTGAAACTCATGTTCTGAGTGTAGACACATGTATGGATGCTCCCATGTACTCTGTGCAAAATCCTGTCTTAAGCAACTTGTTCTGAGACACAAAGGACCTGTGCCAGGACCACCTGACCATCCATCCCTTCCCTTTCTGTACTGCCTGCCTGATCCATCTCCAGCAAGGCAGGGCACTGCTCTCACACTGGCTTAACCATTGAGGATGAAATCAATCACTAATGCAGCAAGGGCTGCCCTGGCATGACTCTACCAATAGCACCGCTTCTGAAATACCTGCTGTCTGCTGCAACAGCCCCAAAACTATTTATATCCCTCCTCCACAATGCATGTGGTGGCTCAGTTTCAGGAAGGCCAGAAGCAAGGTTTGCCTGCCTCACAAATGGATTTCACTGCTTTCATGATAGCCATGCTGAGACTACTCAGACATGGGCGCTGCTGCCCTGACTGCATGTTGGGCCAGTCAGCAGCAAACAGGCAACCCAGGCAGTGAGGACAAGGTGGGGAGAGCCCTGGGGCTGCAGTGACCTGTTACTGTCAGAAGCAGGGCTGGGAATAGAGCCCCAGGCTAGATCCAATAAAGGACTTAGGAACCTTTTTGCACTAAACCCCATTGCAAACCACAACCCATTCAGGTACCAGTTAACTCCAGCAGCTCCTGCCCCACTGGGGCAGTTGAGGTTTCCAGGCTTTTCAGGGCTACAGGAAAGCCGTCCAGAAACACCCCAGTGCCTCTAAGCTGCTGCTCCTGGTTGAGGGAGCTGCCCCAGCATGGTGATAGCATCCAGGAATGGGGAAAGGGAAATCACAAGGAAGTGCCAAATCTCTCCTTTTTAATTGAAATATTCCAGTGGTTTGAACTCTGGTTTGAAAGCAGAGACCCAGGTTCAACTCCCTCCATGACGCAGCAGTGTCAGCATCACATTTTCTACCTCCCGAAAGACTTTGCTTCCATCTCTCCTTCAGGCAATGGGCTGCATAAGACAGAAGCTCTTCCTGCCTTCTGTCAAAGGTGTGTGCCCTAGGACAACAGGAACGCACAGAAGGAAAGGCTCAACCTGTGGTCAGGGCATTGACCTTGGAGGTAGCACCAGGACATCCAAGCTCACTGAGCTCCCTAACCAGATAGCAATCATCTCTACTCCTGACCTGCTGGCTACGATTTACCAGTGACACCCAGTCAGTCTCCATCCCAGGAAGGGTGCACCAGTGACTCATGTTCAGCCTGATGCAGTCCTTCTCTGCAAGCATGCTGCACCCAATGCTCCCAAATTTTTGCACAAACAGCCCCAAAGCTGTGTGCCTGCTGTCTGTGATGCAGAAAAGCTATTTTAGAAATGCCTTAGAGCTGCAAAAAATGGTTGAGCTCAGTTGTCCCAGCAGGAAATTCAAGTGCCTCAATTACTTGCAGTGCAATAATCCAGAATTCAGAGGCACATTAAAAAAAATAAGTGTTGTAATCTCAAAACACCCAAAAATAACTTCTTGCTTTGGCAGAAGGCACACAGCTGATGGCCAGGTCTGGCTGCCTTCCACAGCGATAGGATGGAGTTGTGAATCAGAGCTGTGAATCACTGATTCAATAGCGAGCAGCCTGCCCTGCCCTGCTCTTCTGCCTGGAATGAGCAGACCTCAGACCCCCCCCCCCCCCTTCCAGCACTGGGGGGGCACTGCTCTGGGGAGGCTGCCTGGAATGGGAGGGCTGGTTCCTATGGAAATGATTCCAAGGATTCCCTGTTTATAATACAAATGCCATTGACTCAATAGTTTTTAGGAAAAAAACCCATCCCCCATAGGAGAGATTTTTTTCCCCCCTCTGTTCAATCCTACTCTACACTTCAAAGCTCAGAAAAGAGCTGGCTTTCATTTCTGGGAACATTTCCAACCCTGCTAGGAATGGAGGGAAGGAAGCAAACCCACATTTGAGACAAACCAAGGGATGCAGCATCTTTAGGGGGGGTTCCAGGCATGGTGGACACAGAGCCCAGGACAGGGGCTCTGCCAGCACAGCAGGTACAGCCAGCGCACGATCTGCAGATGCCTTCACTAAACCTCTCTATGTGGAAATTAGGGAACGCTGGAATGAAAGGCTTGCCCTGCAGACCTAACACAGCCCCATGACACGCTGCAAAGGGCATCCGCCCCAGCAGCGTGGGGTGGACCTGGGGGCTGTGCTGACCAGCTACTTCACAACACCCCAACCACCACATCCCTTTTGAACTTCCATTTCGAGCAGAGCCCAGAATTATTCATTTCCTGCCGGGGTTGCTATGGAGCTCATCACTATGGCAGCCAAAGGCCTCGCAAACAGTGATTTGCACAACTGCCTGGTGGAGTCATGAAAAAACTGTTTTCCTCTCCCTGCAGCTGGAATCAGGAGCTATGGCAGTGCCACAACAAACTAGACAAGCTTATTTGTGCCTGAGCAGTGCTCTCAGAGCCCCCAGGGGCTGGAAAGGACAGCCCAGCACCCCATGAACCAGACCACAGCACCCTGGGGTGCAGGGCAGGGCTGCGGGCAGCACTCTGCCTCAGGAATTACCCAGGACACCCTCAGCATCCTCTCTCTCATTTGAGGCTTTCTGGCTCATGCAGCAGTTACCCTCTCCCCCCCTCCCC
>JANRGW010046603.1:0-20341 GCA_024733675.1 Psilopsiagon aymara | reverse complement strand
TGCCCATGGCAGGGGGTTGGAACTAGATGATCTTAAGGTCCTTTCCAACCCTAACTATTCTATGATTCTATGATTCTTCAGTAAGAAATGAGGAAATCACTACAGTACTGACCAAAGCCATTCAAAGTCTGCTGGTATCCCTGACATCTCCTGGGCACCCCCTATTCCTAAACCTGCTCCTTTCCCCTGTGGCTTGCTTTGTAGAGCCTCTGCGTTTGTTTCTGGGATGGATCTCCTGTGTTATTCCCTGGGTGCTCTCCTATCAAGCCTTGTCATAGGCTGGTAGGGGGTTTTCTGTGCAGGCACTAGCAGTGTGCTCTGTGCTGAGCAAGTCAAGGGTGTCCCTGTTGCTGTGAATTATGTGTGCAGTACTGGGAGCTGCGATCGCTCATTTCAGCTATATCTGGCTAGTGTTGGCTCATGTTTCCTATTAATGCAAAATAATAAAAATATTATTATTACCAAAGTCAGGCTCAATGACAGCCTGAAATAATGAGGGAAAATTCGTGGCTGCCTAACAAAGTCCTCTTCTGAAGAGCATAAAAGTATTTTTATTTTAGTTATCGTTTTATTCCGAACACAAGATGTGCCCTGGAATAAAGAGAACGTATTGTTTTGCTGTGACTCAACATCACATTAGCTCAGGAATTCTTTTTAATTTCTAGAAGAAAAAACTCAGTTCAGGATTTGGGAAAAACAAGCTGAGAGCAACAGCAGCAGAACCACCCTGAAACACCACACTGTCACATTCTGGATTTCTGTGGTGGTTTTGTTGAGTAGTCAGCACCTTCAATTTGACTGACAGTTACCAGCGATCTCCCATCCTTCCCCACAGCTACACATGCTCAGTGTGATTAGCAGAGAAACCTTTCAACCACTATTTTTGTCCTTCTTGTTTTGCCCCCACTAAACAGCATTGAAAGTCTACCCCAGAATCAGAAGTGTTGGGTAAGTATTATGGCTGGAGGAGGAGCAGGCACTGCTGGCAGAGAGCTTCCACAGAAAGTCCTGTCTTTATGCTGCTTCTCAAGGTGATCTTAGCTCTGGCCATATTAAATGCAGCGATCAGTTGGATTACTGTCAGCTCAGACAAGGTGGTCTGAACATGAAATGACTCTGTTGACTTCAATCAAATTTTGGCCATGCTGCTCTGCAGAAAAAGGTACAAAATGCAGGGTGAGAATGACTGCAGAAGAGCAGTGGGGTAGCAGCAAATCTGTTTATTAAAGATTATGGCTGGTGTACTTAACTGTTCAGTGCATTTGATCTGCCTTGTGAATCCTTGCCTGAATTAACTCTAGGCAGAGCGAAGCCCAAGGTGCTGCTGATAAAAGTAAATACCTACTTCAGAACCATGAGTGAAGAAGACTTGAGACTGAGGCTCATGTTCAAGAGGAGATGGAAGTCAACATGCAAAACCACTGACCTGATCTGTAAGAATGGGAGGTGCAAAATCCTCATTATTGAGTTCTCCCATGTGCTGAACTCAGCCAGATAATGAACTGACCTGTGCCACATTGAGAGAGAAAAAAAAGGAGTGAAATAAAACAATGTAGAGTGGAGGAAAGACAGAGACAAACTTCCCTTTCTATTGCAAATCCCCTTATGTCCCTTCCAGTTAGCAGGACTGCCAACCTTCAGCCATGGAGTTACAAGTCTGAGGCTGCCTTTTTTTCCAGTTGTCCCCATGTGTTCCTCAGTGCCAATCCCAGCATCCAGCTACCCCACTCTTCCTCTGCCTTCTCTGTGTGATCCAGGGTACATTTATCTTCTCAAGGCCAAGCTTCATGTAGAACAGAAAGCTGTGGAAGTTACTGAATGAAAAAAATGATCATTACTCTTCAGGGGAATTCTGTGTTATTCCTGCTTGTCCTTAGATGCTGTAGTTTGGTAGAGAATCCTTAGACAATATTCTGTGCATAAAACTCCAAACAGGACTTAGAAAAATTGGAATTTTGTCTCTGGAATGGTTTTGGGAGTACAAAGGGAAATACAATAGTAAAAAAAAGAAAAAAGGGAAAAGAGAATTAAAATTGCTTCTCATAACTTATTTTAAATTAAAGCATAAAAGCCTGGGACTTGTACTCTCAAACAAATCTGCCACAGGACCTGATTAGCATCTTCTGAAGGAGAAAAAAATGTCTGTTTCTAAGATAATACAGACAATACATTATAATTAATGCATTTAAATATGTGCCTTCCTTTAGGGCAGGTACTATGTTAGCAATTAGGATTTTAGCAATTTTTGCAAAGGAAGCTGCATCTCATTACGTAGTCTTTTAGACCCATGTTTTTCTTTCATAAGGAAACCAGTTATCTTGTTTATGGATTCTTGGGAGTGCAGAGCTGGAAGCATTAAGTATTTATGCAAACGCTTGGAAGTACACTACTGGAAATTCAAGCTCTTTCTTCTCCTTCTTGGCTTATTTCCTTTTATTTTTAAGTCATTTTTGTTGCACACAGAATGTTATATACGTCTGTGAAAAACAAGCCAACTTTTCATTTACAGAAGCTATACACTATGCCAAATCTTGTAGATTTTACTCAGGCATAACTCCTGCCTTAGAATCTTTCCTTCTCAGGTTTCATAATAAGTAAATGTCAGTAATTAAAATAAGAAATCAAATCATTGGTATAAAACCAAATTAACTTTTTTAATATTAAGTATGAGAAAGGGTGCCTCATGTTACAGTGTTAAATTTGTGTTTAGTGTCTTCTGGCAGTTCACAGAACAAAACAGGAGAGGATTAACTCTGTTCTCAATTTGTTTAATACTGTTTTTCAGTTGCCTTCAGCAGAAGCAGGGCTAGAACAAGAAGGAAAGGCTTTTGCCCATCTCTCACAGTGCCCAGTCTCTGAATTACATTAGATATATTGCTGACAACTTAGAATTGCATCTAAAATGCTGCAAGTAGAAAATGAAGGGGTGGTGAAAGCTGTTTATACAGAGCAGGCACTTCTCTGCAAATTCACACAAGAGTGTTTTATACACTCACAGTCCTTGAAGCAAACCCATTAAATTGTTCTGCTGTTGAGTGACTTCTGGTACATATATGCCCTTCTTTGCCCTGTGTTGGCCATGATCGTCCTGTTTGTTGCCCATCAATCCTTATCTGCCAGATAGTACAGTGGAGGATCACTGAAAACCCCAAAGTGTCACTTTCTGCCCAGAGGTAGGGCACAACTCTTCAATCACTTCTGATTTCCCCAGCTGCTGTGACAGATCCTGGCTGAGGAGCTTATGTGTGGTGCTTGCAAGAGATAGCATCGTGTTTTTTCTCTTGTGTAAAATGAAAATACTGTGTTTTCTGACTTAGTGTATGGCAACTTGGAGCTTATATTTAATACATTTCAATTAATTCAAATAAACACACACTTTGCTCTCTATCTCCAGAGGTCTGTGTAACCCAAAAGATGCACACTGGGGCACTCAGAGTTCCTCAGGAAGGAAGTGGGAGTTGCTTTCCTCCTCCAAGTGAAAGTTTTCCCCCATTCGAAAGTTTTCCTCATCACAGGTACAACTGCAGAGACTGAAAATTCATGTCTTGATCCACAATTGCACCATGGAGCTACTTTGAAGGAAGTGAAAAAAAAAACCAAAACCAAATCCCTTTGGGACCCGGAGGTTCCAGATCTGCTATTTTAACTGTAGATGTCCATAAAGCAGCCATTTGAGTTATGCTATGATTGCTTTATAATCAATGGAAAGAAGGAGGAGCTCCAGGAGTGTGATTTATTCCATCCTCATGCAGAAGTCAAAACCTGGTCAGATGAGACACACCCTAAAGGGTCTATTTTCTTCTATTGACTGTAAAGACAAAAATTTGCCTGAGGTGTAGATCTTTCTGCTTTAACTGTCTAAGGTTAAAAGAAGTGAATGTGATCCCAAGTGACTTCAGTGAGCACTGGATGAGGTTTGCTATGTGCAGCAAGAACATGCATTTGAGACCAGTATAATTTGTTCAGATTTGTTCTTTTAATACCACTGTGTAGCTCCAGTGCTTAGCAGCCTTTTGAAAGGAGGGCGATATAACTGTGACTGCTTCGTTGATGAAGCTGCAGAGCAGACTCGGCTTAACCTAAAGGTCAGAAGGACAGAATGTAATTCACTGTTTTCTACTTCACAGCCTGCAGGTTAAATGGTTTCAGAGAGAGAGGAATCAGAGATCGTATCATTTGTGATGTTCAGTGACCTCCATGAATAATAGAGTCCAAATAAAAAAATGTGAGAGCCACACAAACAAAGATTAAAAGGTGTTTTACTTAGATTATCTGGTAAATCCTCATGTTGAGATCAAAGTCCTGTCACTTAGCTCTTGGACTATTTGAGAGAAAGTACAATTAGAAATCTCTTAAACATCAGTAAATTTGCTCATGGGCAGGCTAGATAATGTTTGCAAGATCAGGTTTTTAATTTAGAAAAAGAACACTATTCCCAAGGAAAAAATAAAGCATCTCTACTGATAACATTCTATTCTCCTATTCACTGGCATGTAAATTCTATTTTACTGTGCACAGAGCACGATGGTTTTCCAAAGTAGCCATCATAGATTGGAACCTCCCTAGATAAATACATAAATGAGGGTTTGCCTTAGTTACAGTATAGCAATTTTCAGCCTGTATATGATGTCATTTTCTTGCATTCTGTCTATAATTGCCTTTTCTCTTTTATGGCATGTAATAAATTACTTTTTATAGTCAGGTACTTCCATTTAAGTGAACTGAAGTTTTATCATTATATTGGAAGTGTTCATTAGACTTTGCTTTCCTACAGGTAAGAGCAATTTCTGGCCTTCACCAAGAGAGACTGCAAGCTGATGCTTATTGATCTAGGCCTTTCCCTGAATTTAGCCATGCTTGCATACATCCAAATACTTGTAAACAGCCTCCTTCTTTGCCCCCACAAGCAGTTGTCTTTCACATACAGCAGTAAGACAGGCCTAGGTCCTCTGCTGTGCAGTAATGTCAAGTAGCAGACTTCAAACATGATTTAAACATAGTGCTGATAAAATAACAGAGTGTGTTGGTGAAGGACTGAATTCTCCTGCCAGTCTTGGAGTATATTTAAGCTCTAAATGTGATCTGGACAGTGCAGCTGTGTGAATGTGTATTAAAATATATACGTACCTGCAGTATTTCTGAGTGTATGGAAAATTGTTTTGGAGATATATATATACACATATATGGAGATTTATACATATGTAAATATGTTACAGAGTCTCTTGTAAAGATGTAATTTTTGAAAATTGTGCATCCCACTGTGCCCCAAAGAAAGAGGATGTTATGGAAGGAGTGATGTTATGGAACTGTGGCTTCCCTGCTAGCTGAAGCAGAGCTGTTTCATAGCATCTGTTGCAGTGGAGAAGAAAAGAATTTATGGGCAGGGTAGGGAGGAAAAGTGGGTTAAAAGGGCTGCAGCTCACCCAGCAGCTCCCATTGGCAGTGCACATCCCCAGCCATGTGCCATGTCTGTGTTTGCTCAGATTCCTTGTTCGTATGGTGTCTTCCCACAAATGATGCCTGTGTTATAAATTAGTGTCTTACACATCAAGGCTCCTATGGAGTCTAGTGGCCATCCAGTAGCTTTCATGTATCTCTGTTTACTAGGACTTTGCATTCTGGAGAAACTCAGTAAGTTAACACTCCACAAACTATTGAAATGCTGTTTATCTGTAATCATCCATTGAATATTCCATGGGAATGAAGAAGTAGGCGCTTTTGTTAGCGACCTCATAGATTTCAGGAACATGGAGTCTGTTCCTGAAATAGAGAAGTACTTCTGTTATATACAGAGAGCTTATTACCTCAGGATAGAAAAATTGCTAAAACCTATATGGAGGTTACAGAGTGAGACCAAAGTCCTGATAATCATCTCTTGTTATGTCAGAAAAACAAGGTCCTAACTTGACATTTCTGTTCAATACTGTCTTTATGAGGAATGAGGATATCTGTTTCCTCTAATGCTGTCTTGTTTCAGTCTTGCTCAAATGTTCCTTTACCTGCAAACAGAGAAATGTGAAATAGGGCATGATCATAACACTCCCTTCTGGCTGTAGAAATCTGTGAATCTGCTTGACTGTGGGACAGACTAATGAGGCATACCTACTCTTCTCTCTTGGGAGTATTAAACCTGTGCTGTGCTGCCCAGTGAGCACCACAGGGCTGTGTAGTGAAGAAATCCCACCATGTTGCAGTAACCTGTCCTATTGCAGGCAGGCTTATGGAGATATGAAAATGCTAAAAAAACATCCCCAGGAAGTCCCTGTTGGGATCACTATTGTATGAGAGGACATAGTTCATGTTTGCATTGGAGGGGGAATGGTTCTTGTTTATTTAAGAGGTTCCTTTAGTCAACTCAAACTAAATCTTACCTTTATAGTCTACTGCATCCCTCTGTCTTTTCCTTTTTTAGGGTGGGAATTACAAGGACAGATGTACGTTGGATACGGGCTCTATGTATTTGAGGGAGTTGCATTGCTCCCTTTTAAAACTGCAGAATCGGACACAAAAAGAAACTGAAAAAAGAGAAATTTTTGAAAAAGTAGGAAGGCAAAGGGCTGTTGACAGACTTTGAGATGCATTGTGTGACCTGTGGAAGTTTCTCTTAGAAGAACCTGCCTGAAATTTGTACTTCTGTTCAAAGCTCAGTAACCCTGAGCTGAGGACCTCTGTATTTGGACAAGATAATGGTTGGCTCCTTCTCCTGTTCTTGAACTCTCATGAAGTACCAGTGATTTTCCTGATAAAATAGAATTTTTTACCAGGAATTTTCCTGACTAAAGGTTTTCTGGAACTATTTTTTTAACATTTGTTAGCCAAACAATTCTAAACAAATGTATCTGGTTTGTGGAAATTCATACAGTTGCATGCAGCATGTCTGAAATTCAGTAGTTGCTTTTACCCTGATTTGTGATCTAAACTGTAGGATGGAAGTTCTTTTTCCTAATCAGATGTCCAGATTCAGTGAACAGAACAGCTGATTAAGCAAATAATTGCAGGTTATTCAAGCAGTGTGAAAACTGCCTGAGATATTCAGCAAAAGAGACAACTTGCCTAGGGAACCACAAGTATAGATTTCCATTATAAATCTTCCCTGCACTTCATTGTAAATGAAAATATTTTTCATGATACTTAGAGGTTTCCATTGTAAGTGACCTTGGCAGTTGCTTCCCACTTGGAGATGCCACTGCCCATACTGGCCTACGTCCTGCCCACCCCTCTCAGCTGTGTGCATGGAGTTTAATCTTGTTTACTTTTATCACTATCACAGTAAATAACAATAATTTACTATGGTTATGGTAGTGGATTTTGGGCTCTGACATTTATTTAACTTGTTCCATGTTACTATGCCAGGACTCCGACCACTGGAAAAAGGAACCTGCAGTGTATTCTCCATATAACCAAACATGTCTGCCACATATATGGCTCTAAAAAGCCAGGTGACTATTTTATGTCACATCCTTATCTAAGCCTTTCAATTTATTATGAACTTTATAAAGGGTCTGTCTGAGCACTGCTGTGCCTTTTCATTGAATTCATTCTAATAGAGGCAGTGGTCTGTAGGTGGGCCAGCAAGATTTTTGGCAGTGCTGTTTGCTAGGAAAGGTGTTAGAAATACATTTAAAATAATGCTAAGTGGTTTCTTTATGACCAATTCAACAGACAAAACTGAGAATGATTCAGATAATTGTGGAAAGTAGACTTTACTCAGAAATAAAACATTTGCAAACCCTTTGAAAACGCTGGGCTGTGTGTGGAGCACTGTGCTGCCAGGTGAGAGTGGTGAGAGGAAAGCTTATCCATAGATGTGGCTGGATCTCACTCACATTTTTCTAGCTGCCAGCACTTGTCTCTGTTTTTTTGCAAATCCTGTAAATTAACACAGGTATAAACTGTTGCATCAAATAGATTTATTAAATGTGTTGCTTATTGGGATCATTAGCTACTGCTGCAAGGCAAAAATAAATGAATAAATGCAGCATGTCTACAATTTATCTTGTGCCTTTTCAGAGAATGAAGAAAAACAGTGGCTCTTAAGTTAGCCCCTTTCTTAGACTCATTGATTATGTCTGGAGACCAAAACATCACAACTAACACTTAATAGCAGCAGAGATTAGTCGCCTTCCTGATTCACTCTGCAGTCTCTGAGGCATGTTCGTGGGCAGGAAGGAAGCTGTCAGGAGAAGGACTGCATACCTGCCTGCTTCATCACCAGGCTATTGTAAACTGTGGGCCAGACTGGAGCAGTATCTATTTTGTATGGCTCACTGCCATGTTAAAGGTAATCACATCTGGGATCACACAACCTCGTGAGCTCTGGAAGCCCTCACCTATAGCTTGTCTGTGGTTATTTATCATCTCTGTACAAATGCCAATGAAATCTTTGTGTTGGGACACTGGACTCTTTATCGAGAGCACACAAGAGGCTATGCCATTATGTAAGTATATACAGCCATGACCACCAACAGACACTATGAAATGTGAAAGAGCAGGAGAGAGATAAAAAATAATAGACAGGCAGGCAAATTTACTGCCATATTTGGGTGACTTATGGCTCTCCTGATGCCTGTGAGCTTCTGGTAAAGATCAGAAGGTTCCTTCTGTTCAGGAACTTGGACCTAGTGCTCAGGAAAGAGCTTCACATAAAGACTGTTATACAGGCAGCAGGGAAAGTTTGGTATTTTAGTGAGGAGGTGAGGATATGGGAGATAAGGAGGATGATTTAACTACTAACACATAAAATGTTCCATGATGTGAAAGGGGCCCAGCAACACTTCTTGTCTTACTTCAAGGCATGGACTGAACAGTGTAACTGCTGGAATATGTAGGGTGATTCTGGAAACCAAAAAAGCAAACAGATACTTCTGAAAGGCAATGTACATATAGAACTTGGGGGGAAATCCCCCTTGGATAATAGGGCAAACGTAGAAGTTGTTCAAGAAATGCAATTATAAAACTGTAGCTTTGGCAGAGTCTTTTCAACTATGCCTATTTATGTTGGTATAGTGACATCAGAAAGAAACACTAACTTGAAGGAAATCAGGTAATAGTGAAAATATATTAATAATTTTGATTACTCTAGCAATAGATACAAATTCTTCATGCAGGATATTCTCTACTGTGTGAGTCAACTTGATGTGCTGAAAATAAATCTGGTGTTTGGGTGATTCTTGAGCTCAGCAAATATTTTAGGTGATATGAGATTGGATGCATATTTTTCATCAAGCAAAGCCCACAGTTAGCTAGAAAGAGAATCCGAGTAAGTTTTGACTCTTGGCTTGGATGCTATCTGTTCTTTCTGAAAACACACCTGTATAAACTTTGTATAATTGCTAGTACTATGTGATCTTTGTTTTTATATATCACCAACATAAAAAATGAAACCAAAAAAAAAAAAAAGCCAAGTTTTTGGGACATTTTTCTTCACTTCTTGTTGTGAATGATTATTGCTTAGTTTTGCTTGCTCTTCTACTTATATTTAGGTATTTTGAATATTCTCATAAGAAAAAAATATGCTAGTCAATCTTTATAAATGTTATGTAAACACTAAACACAGTTATTGAATTACTTGACTGCCATTCAAGAAGTATGATTTGAGAAGGAGGAAGAGGAACTTTTTGAATGTCCCATCATCTCTTTTTTGGCTTGCAAAGGGACAATTTGACACAGCCTAGAAAGGGAGCACTTAGCATTGTATTGTAATGGTAACAGGAAAAGTAATAATAATAGTAATGGCACTGCCACCCAAGAGTCTCAGCTGAAGTCCTGACCTAATTGTATTTGTTGTACAAAATAGCAGTTGTATACTGCTAAGTTCAGCAAGCAAAAGGTGAATGGCTATGATGAAGATGTGCAGCACATGATATGATTAACTGCAAAGAATATAGCATAAAAGAGCCTTGCTTGAAATTTTGTGTTGTAATTCTTTTTGCAGACACAGTTTTTATGCCTCAGCTTCTTTATATATTGCTTACTTAGCGTTTAAATGTTCTCCTTAATATAATATTGCATTTGGAATTTTCTGGGGCACACAATCTTCTGATCAGAAACTGCTGTCTTTCTTC
Organism: Psilopsiagon aymara; assembly: GCA_024733675.1. Classification (NCBI taxonomy): domain Eukaryota; kingdom Metazoa; phylum Chordata; class Aves; order Psittaciformes; family Psittacidae; genus Psilopsiagon; species Psilopsiagon aymara. The sequence goes on along the minus strand of JANRGW010046603.1, from coordinate 10,277 downwards.
CTGAAGAAGAAGTGTAAATGATAGTTATAGAGCTTGGGCACATCAACTGGAACATATTGAATTGTTATCTGAACTTCTAGAGAATAGTGTAACTTTTAGTGTCTACCCTCTGTGGGACTATCAGCTCTAATTAACTAAAAAAGCATGATGTTCTGGGGGAATTTTCATTATTTGCCTCATTTTAAGGGTAAATTTTATGCAAATACAAGTAGAAGCGCACTGGTAATAGCTGAAGTGAATGAAGGAAACAACAAAAGAGCAGGAAATTAAATTACTCTTTCTATACATAAAACCAAGAAAAGGAAAGGTCATAATTTAGCTCAGTTAAATCAAAGACATTTTTTCATAAAGTCATGTACTTTATGAAAGTAATTCATCTAGGTAATATAAAAATATGAAATAAGCATTAGTATTCATTTGTAAAAGCATGATCCAAGCACTTAATGAATGGAACCCCTTCATAAAACCATCAGAACTCAGTTTTAAAAACTCCTGATTGTTTCTTAATGGGGTTTGTTTGAAAAAATATCCCAAACAAACGAATGTGGAACAAAACTGTACTGATCTTCAAAAATGTCCAAAGAGTTAAACATAGACTTATCTTTCAGCACACAGGACACCCATTCATATTTGGAAATGCATTTCAACATGCATTTACTTTCACATATGTGAAATATCAGCTGTATATATGTCATATGGGGATATATGTAGATCTTAAATTTAAAAAAATGCATTGAAAATTAATCCCGTGCTTAACGTTTTGCGGAAGTGAGGCCAGTTCACAAGAGCAGCTTTGTCTGCTGTAATATTGAAATGCTTTTGCTGGATACGAGGAGAAAGAAAAGATTATGGAAAAAACCCTCACTTACTAAGAGCTTTTGGAAAGCTTTTGAATGGGTGGATTTGAATAGCCACTTGCTGTTTAGATGATATAAACCTGGACAAGGGCATATATGAGCTCTGAATATCTGGAGATCCAAGGTATGGTGAGATGTATTTCAAAAGGGTTTTCTTTGCATGAAAGCTACTCGCCTTTATTATTTGCTATCCTAAATGAAACATCTAAGTAAGTGGTTAAGTAAAATGAAAATGCTGTCTGTGGCTGAAAAATAACTGTCAGAGAACATAAAATTCCTGAATATGCAGATATATAATTGCATTTCCAGTAAATCCAATTATCTTCACAAATTTAATACCTTTATGTAGACTGTTTGGATATTTCTGTAGATTTAAAATGCAACAGAGTGAGTGTGAATTGCCAGGAATTTCTATTTCACAGCCTCTTAAAAATTGCCTAGAACTACAATTTCATTTAAATAAACTTCCAAAAAATTGCCTCATGGTGCCTATAGTTAGGTAAGACTACATATTCTTTTTACAAACTGTTCAGGGACAGAGGATCGCTAAGGACTTTTTAGCACAAATAAATATAACTTGCACTTTGGAAACAACTTTTCAAACTTTTAGAAATACTTCCTATAGCATTGCCTCAGTCTTTCGAAACCACTACAGTTTTCCATATGATGTGGTTTACTAAAAAAGATAATCAAACATTATCTCCATGATGGATCAACTACTGTTATTTAACCAACTAAATCAGGTTTATGGAAAATGAAAAAAATCGGATTGTCTTGATCAAAATAGCGGTCTACCTAATAAGTAGCATCTATAAATGTGTAAACAATATTTATGGTAAATGTTATACCTGATTTATATAACTGATTTCACAGAGAGTGAGACAGTCTAGTTCAGGTTCATCATTAGAGATTTGGGCACCTGTGGTGACAATGTGCAGCCTGTCCCTAATACACCATGTGCATATTCAGCCATTTTGGTCTCTAATGTTGTTTTGGGTCTGACTCTGTAGCCTAGCTTGAAAGTTCTCATCTTCCTCACTGGTACTTTTTTAGGCACGTGGGAGATCTGAGAGAGCTGCAAGACAAAGCATCTTTACATGCTTATTCTACTGTCTCTGGTGAAAGTGGCAGTGTGCAGCCTCTCCCCTTGCATGCTACAGCAGCTTTGGCTCAGCAGGGCTTGAGCTCCTTCAGTATGCATGCTTCAGCAACGCGTGTAGACTTAACGTACATTTAAGGAGATGCACAGAGTGGATTTCCCAGTTGTTTTTTGATGAACTGTTAGGTTATCTGAAATGCTGACCAAAGATGGTATCTAATACTGTATGAACTGGCTGCATAAGGCTTCCTGCAGTGCCAGACTCCTATGACTTCTCACGGAAAGTGTTATGCTCCCAGCACATACATTTCTTTCTAAATGGACACGGCACTCCCTTCCTGTGTATGAAAAAGGCTTCCAAAGGACAATTAACAGATTCTTTCCTGTGCTGTGGTGTTCCTGAGAATATTCTCAGCTATTCCTCTGCTGGGACATGGAGTCCTGCAGGAAGGTAAAGACAGGAGTTTTCTATGCCCAGCATCAGACAACAGAGTTGTTTGCTGTAGCGTGAAACTTTCCAGTTCTTTAATTCTGAGAAATTTTGAGAAAATACCATTACTTAACTGAATTTGCCCTTTTTTTTTTTTTTCCATTTGTCTGTCCAGACCTAGGGACTTATTCATCCTTTTCTAGACTTTCATGCAAACAGTTTAGTGCACAGGTTGTGAGTAGCCACCTGCTATTGAACTATTGCTTTTTAAGGGAACTTATGCATAAGTGTACATAACTGATCAAAGAGCTAAAATTAAATATCACAAGTGGCCAAATGCATGTGCCTGTGTTACATAGAAGACACGTACCATAAGGATCAGATTATGTCTTCTGTGTTCATAGTGCAGGAAGAGGGCACGATCACTGTCTTGATGGTAATATGTATTTAAGTGTGGAAAGAAATGCTCAGATTCCAGCTTCTAAATATCATTGTTGAAAGTAGCACTTTGTACTTGCCTCAGTCAGGTAAACTCAAAGTAAGTCAAATGTGAAGTGTTTATCCTAGATGACTTCTAGATCTACTGGCAGTTTTGGCCTTTCCTGAGGGAAATGGTGGGTGCAGGCAAGACAGAAACATCATCCCTCCTTTATCTGAAACGTTAGAAAATGCATCCTGTTCCTGTTGCCTTGGCAGCAGGTGCTGGGCGTGTGTCTGCATCCCAGCATATCTCATCTTTTTTTGCGTCTAGCATGCAAATAGGCAGGCAAAGGGAGGGCCATGTCTGAGGGCAGCCCTGAGATAGTTATTGGCTAGGACGGGGTGAATAAAGTGGAGAAAGATAAAAGCCTGCAGAAGACACATTCAAAAGTTGAGATCTACTCTTCTGCACAATATTTTTCATAGCAAACTGCAAAAACTTAAATGTTTTAGTCATCTGAAACTAGATTTAACAAAAAATTTTTTGCACAATATTGGCATTAATTTTAAACTGTCGGAGCCACGAACAAGATGACCTAACTGGTATTTGCCCATATTGTGGATGTTGAATTTTTTTGAGATGTTATAGACAATTATAGTCTATACTGTAGTATTTGAAACTAAATTTTACCATCCTTACTTTATTTGTCACTCACCTGCAGTGAGTAAACATGGAAGAATTAGTTTCCTAGCACTGCTGATCAAAGCATTTTTTAAAGTTTACATCAAACAGGAAAACAGGAAGAAAAATGCTTTAACTTTTCTTACACTACTTCTTCGCATAACGAACTATATTTGTACAGACAGAATTCCATTTACTTAGTTGTGGACACAGTGCCATGTGATATTAAGATTTGCAAAGGGCAAAGGTTTAAAGCACTTTAAAGAGTTTACAGTAGAGGAAGTAATTGTAAACCATTGATTGCATTTTTTAAAAAATTGGTTTTATATACCAATTCACAGAAAGAATTAAGCTTCACATAGTGGGATGCATAGGGAATATAAGAACTTTATCCGTTGGTTAACACTGTTGAACTGGGAAAATTAAACTGTCAAAGTCACTTACAATTAAGGTAGCAAAGGAACAACTTAATCAAATACAGAGGAACATACCAGCCTATCTGCTCGAGACAATTTGGTATTAGATGTGGACTACTGAGGTTACTGCCTTTTGTAGGCATGGCTAACGAGACACTAGAGAGCCCCTGAAATTTCTATGATGAACAACACATAAGAAAAAGATGTCTCCACTAATAGGATTAGGCAATACCTTAGGCTTCCGTTAGTACTCAGAAAATAATCTCTGTTTCAAATGAAATGGAAGTGGGTCTCATAATTAAGATGGGAAATAATAGCAGCAAAATCACCCAGACTCCAAATATACATATTGTTTATATTGCTAAAAGCAACAGTGGGAAGAAGTACTGTGATGGTAGGCTGTTATGTTCCTCTTTGAATAGAGTGTAGTGTGTTTAAAATACAATCAATACATTTTGAAGAGAAGCCAGTGTAATGCCTGCTTCAAGAAGCTTCAAATTATAATTTGAAAGAACTGTTGGAACCAAAATACATTTATTTTATAAATATAATCTAGTCTATTTGGAAACAGAGAATTGATATTACCCTGAGTAAATGTGGTCCAGGCTAAGATACGGAGCAGGATTTTTGTCACATCTGATCATCAACTGTTTTGCTGGTGGTTTGCAGCATGTTGCAGGAGACGCCTGGAGGAACTGTGAGCCTGGGTGCTCCCCTGCCTTGTACCCAAAGGGTGGACTGGTGGCAGGGGTAAGCCTTCTTGGAAATGAACTCTGTGCCCTCACCAGAGCCATTCCTGGGTGTCCCACGTCTTCAGCTTAACCATTTATCAATCTAGTCTTGAATCTAACTTCAGGTTAAACTTTGTAGATAATTCTTGGAGTCACTCTTGTTTCTGACAAAATGGCTGTACATTGGTTTAGAATAATGTGGTTGTTCTCCAGACAGTCTGATATGGAAAGAAATGTCTGTCACTTAAGCTCCCACATAAAGAAAAGACAGAGCAGACAGGACAGAAATTAGAGGGATCCCGGGCATACGTGTCTTAAACCAAGATTTAAGTAACGCCTAGCTGCTCTCTGGCTCCCCTGTGAGGTAGAAATGAACCTCAGGAGCTGTGAATATTTGCATAATTCTTGCTGAGAAACAACTAGATTAATTCAGTTCAGTACAAACAATTTACTCCTAAACTGGGGACCCACTTGCCAAGGTTTAACCTAATGTGAATAAAAATGGACACATTATAAAACACTTAAATAGGCAGGTCTTAATGGGAGTGCTGAAAGACCTTATGATTGTTCAGTGCAACTGCCCAGCTGGGTGCCACTCTCTTAAATAAAGAGAAAAAACAGACCTCTGGAAAAAAGAGTATCTTTATAAGAAAAGTTAATTATAAAGACATGATGTAACATAAGTGCCTTTGGAACACAAAAATTCCTATTTATTTTTCTTTCAGGGATTCAGAGAAAGGCACCTAAAATATGGAATTGAACAGAGCTCTCTGGGGGTTAAAATAAACAGCACAACTATTATACTGAGGCCTAGATTATACATTTGGAATGCTTATGACTTTCAAGAAAAGTAAGCTCAATTGTTTGCTGTTGTAGAAGTGTTCAGCTTCTGATAGAGGAGAGTAGTAAGGTATCAGTCAGCTGCAGCTTTCAAAGTAGCGCAGTTACCATTGAAATAAGTGTTGCTTTGTTTTACTTTGGTAATTAAAAACAAGACTTATGTATTCCTTCCTTGATCACTGACAGACATGGTTATTAACATAAATACAAATGTAAAGGTTCTGCCACTTCCCCATGAAAAAAAATTCTGTTGGAACACAAAATTTATGCAGGAAGGGTTACTGTAAAATAGTACCTGAAAAAACAAAGTGTTTCAGTTCTATCTGAAAAATATTTGTTTCCCAAAGTGTGAAGTTCCAGGATTACAGCTGATATAAATTGAATTTGCATACATATATTCTTCTAAAATTATTAGTTATTTTGGCAATCTTATATATAGTTTATAGACATATTATATGGAGCCTTAGCACAAAATGTTAAGAATGCTGAAAGTTTTAGCTTTAAGCTCTCTTTCTTAGAATAATAAATTATTAAGACTGATTTGTCTATGTAGATGATACGTTCTTTTCTTGGCCAAATGTATCTTTTTGAGGCCATGAGTAGAAGTAATTTTACCTGGTTTTGTTCTGGCTAAGGCAAAATCAAATATATCATTGTGACAAGAGTGGCTAAAAAAGAAGCTCTTTGGTTCAGTGTCCATTTTGAAATAGCTTGCAAGTAACGTTCTGCTGAGAGGGTACTATAAATATAGTTGTAGACCCCAACATCAAATCTGAGCATGACAATGTAAATTTGGGTGACTTTAACATGAAAGTTAATAGAATAGAGAAAAAAATGCTAACAGTGGCTCAGATATTCAAAGGTGTGATAACCAACAGCTTTTCACTAAATAATCACTGAAACAACAAGAGGCAATATTTCGTTAGACTTGATTTAGGTAAGCAGTGAGATGACATTATAGAAAATAACTGTGGATTGAGTGACCATGAACTAATCCTCTTTGAGTTAAGTGGCTAGACAAACACAGTAAGACAAGTAAGACCAATAAATTGAAAAGCTTAACTGTGATAAAAGAAGGCAGATAATTTTTGAGGGACCAGACTGGAGAATATAAGGCTTGAATGCAGGGGAGGCTCACACAGCTGTTTGTATCTATAATAGTTTGTATCAGAAGTGACATAGAAAAATTTCCAAAAAGAAGCACTGGATGTAAACAGATAAATAACTACCATAAAGATACTGAGCCTAGGCAGGCAGTCAGGGAGCCTCTGAGAAATAGAAAAAAATTGTGATGGGTGAAGAGAGCTACGTGCTATAAGTGAAAAATCGTAGTGCTGAGGTGACAATTGCTAAGTCAAGTTGACTCATAACTCAGAAAGAAAACTAAAAAAAACCAAACCCATGTCCTTCAGCAGCATATTTTTTAAGAAAATACTGGAAGAAAATGTGAAGTGGATACAGATTCAGAATGGTCAGGTATTAGTCAAAACTCAAATAAATACTGCAACTCCCTTTCAGGAAAAGTGAGGTAAAGACAAGATTAACAGCAGGAATACATCTGCAACGGATACTGGAGGCAGAAGCAAAACTGCAAGAGTCTCTTGCAGCCAATGAGGGATGAAAACTTTCCCAGGATTCTGGCAGAACATATGCATGAAGATGTGCATGAATTTGCTAGTCCAACTGTATGTTTCTTCAGGAAAAACTATCAAAATGAGTTAGTATTACAAAGCTGGGTATTATCAAAGATGATACTGATGGAAATAAATCAAATTTTGTTCCAAAGAGCTGTAGACAAGGTGACTTGCACTAAAATCGATACTGTTAATGATTTAAGTTTAGAGTGACATATCAGGCTTCCTTGATTCATGACACTGTTCTTATAAATGATTATAATATTTTTTGAATTTGGCATATTGACCATAATTTACAGATGGGGTTAGCTACTGAGCTGTATGGAAGGTTTGCATTTGAAGTGGAATGACAACAGGAAAGAATATGAACTGTAATTGAATAAATTGCAAAGTAGGAAGAGTTAGGAAGTACTTTGTTAGCTGCACAGTTTTGGCTTTGTTATTTTGTCACATTTCAATGTATTTTCACACACACACACACTCTTTTGTGCTCTGGTGTAATTTAGAAATAGCTAATGAACTCATCGATCCTGTCAGGTGGGATATTGAAGTAAATAAGACCATTTAAGGCTTACCTTTAATATGAAATATGTCATTTTTTTCTGTGGGTCAAATAGCCCACAAACCTGCAGGGCTTAATATAATTTGGGGAAGGTTTAGTCCTGTCAGCCACTGGCTCAGAGTTTGAATTGAACTTTAAAAGCATGTAAGTCTTTAGAAAAACATTTCCCAAGTATTATATGTAAATGGATAGCACTCATCCTGCCACATTCTACTCAATTTTCTTGCACTCTCTATTCTAAATTTGTCTTTTTTTGTTTTGTTTTGTTTATTTTAGTATTGTCTTTTGATTTGCTATTCTGCAACTAAAAAACTGTATGTTGCTGAGAACCCTTGAATCAGTTTTCTTGTATCTCTTGGAAGTTGCTTAACGTTTCTCCAGGTTAGGCTCAGTGTTAAAATCATCACAGTTTACATTTGTTTCGAATTTTAGATGCAATACCATCTTTTGTGACATGCTGTGGCAATGTTTGTAAGGAAGGGATTAGGATTTTATTGGACAACTGTCTTCTTGATCTCATATAATGAGAAAATCTTGCAAACCTCATGAAGTTCAACAAGGCTAAATGCAAGGTCCTGCACACAGGTCCAGGCAATCCCAAGCACAACTACAGTCTGAATGGAGAATGGATTGAGAGCAGCCCTGAGGAGAAGGACTCGACCTCGCAATGTGCGCTTGCAGCCCAGAAAGTCAGCTGTATCCTAGAGTGCATCAAGAGGAGCATGACCGGGAGGACAAGGGACATGATTCTTCCTTTTTACTCTGCTCTTGTGGGACTCCACCTGCATTCAGGTCTGGGACCCCCAACATAAGAAGGACATGGAGCTGTTGAATTGAGTCCAGAGGAGGGAATAAAGATGATGTGGGAGCTGGAGCACCTCTCCTACGAAGACAGGCTGAGAGAGCTGAGCTTGTTCAGTCCGCAGAAGGCTCTGGGGGGACGTTATTTAGTCTTCCAGTATCTAAATTGGTCCTACAAGAGAACTGCAGAGGGACCTTTTACAAGGGTGCATAGTGATAGGGCAAGGGCTAACGGTTTTATAGGGTAGACTTAGAAACAGGGCAGATTTACATTACACATTAGGAAGAAATTTCTTACCGTGAGGGTGGTGGTTGCCCAGAGAAGCTGTGGCTTCTCTGTCCCTGGCAGTGCTCAAGTGCAGTTGGACAGGATTTTGAGCAGTCTGATCTAGTGAAAGGTGTCCCTGCCCATGGCAGGGCGGCTGGAACTGGGTGAACTCTGAGGTGCCCTTCCAACCCAAACCATGCTATGATTCTATGATTTAAGATGGGGGAAGAAAGTGGCAGAAGGGATGGAGGAAGAAAGGAAAGGTGTTTGCAAACCTCTTTCTGTGTGCATGGATGAGACATTTTGTGGAAATATTTACTCTTGCTGGTGCCTTTTAGTTCAGCTAGGTAGAGTCAGAGGTAAATCACCCTTGCTGTCTCCCAGGAGCAAGATGAATGAAAGGGCACAACTGTCACTTATCTTCCCAACAAATAAGGACTCTACAAAATGTAATTTTAATAGTGCTTTAAAAAATGTTGAGGATTTTAGTGAAAATCAATAGTAGTTTACAAAAACATACTGTGCAGGTGACTGAAGCAAAAGACAGAATATCCACAGGGGGAGGAAAGGTTCAGAACTTTCTCAAACCTGGAAGAAAATTCTCATAAGAATCAATAAATGCAGAAAGTTATTGGTCTGGAAAACAGGCCAAGAATAAAAAAAATAAAAAGCTTTCAGTTTTCCAAGGGAGACCAGAGAGGGTTAATCCCTCTGAGTTTATTTGATCCTTCATTAGTATATATTCCTCATGTAGGAATTGAATTTTACATGAATGATGAAGTCATCCAAAGTAAAGCTAACAGTGGTAATAAAAGGTTCCCACAAGGCCTAATACTTCACATTTTGGAAGATGAGGGAATCCCTAAGACTTGGGAGCAGTGAAGAAAACTTCCTCTTTGCAGGAACTGAACATTTGAGGGGGCTGCTTGCACTGTTTCCTAAAGCAAACAGCCTGGGCTCACATCAAGGAGGAGATATTGGGTGGGAGGGTTGTTGGGTAATCTGGAGTGTCCTTTTGCTGTGAAGGCTCCATGTTCATGTGACTGATGTGCTCTTGGCTGCTGTGCCTGCTCTAGGCACCATCTGTGGGGCTCTGTTTGTTTCAACAACGTGAACAAACATGACACACCAGAAACAGGAGGCAAGGAAAACTTGCGTTGCTCTACCCCAGCAATAGACCATGTTAAATTTAGACAAATTTAGAAAGGGGCAATAGTTCTTGCTGCCTCCCGTAGTTAGATTGTAAACTTTCAAAGGCAAGGACTTCTATTTTTTGTGCAAACAGCACCTGGAAAGAAACAGTGTTGTGATTTCACCTGGGCTGTCTTTGTGTTACTGTAATACAAATAAATCCTAAATGCATATTTGTCTTTAGACATCCGGGAAAAGGTGGCTTCTTTCTACGACAGACCTCCTGCTGCTTATGCTATGGAATCACAGAATCGTAGAATAGCTAGTGCTGGAAAGGACCTTAAGATCATCTAGTTCCAACCCCCCTGCCATGGGCAGGGACATCTCCCACTAAACCATGCCACCC
>JANRGW010046601.1:0-10109 GCA_024733675.1 Psilopsiagon aymara | reverse complement strand
AAGGTCGGGCGGGGGGGGGGGGGGGGAGGGATGGAAGGAGAAGCAAGTACACTTTTCTTTGTGCTTAATTTTAAAAAATCCCGTGGTCTCTTTCTGATTTTCAGAGTTATTTATAAAAGTATTTCTTCTGATAACTTAAAAAGGGAGGGGAGTGACATGTCAAACCAGTTAAATAACGTACGTTAACTGTTAGTGGACCAGAATTACTGTCTGCTGTGTGAATGCTGTTGAGGCTAGCAGAAATACTAGAGGGAATCCTGCATGGGGCAAAGCCTAAGTATGCTATATAGGAAATAAAAGCATTGTATGTAATCGAATAGTCCGGCACATAACATCACTAGGTTATGTTTTATTTTGGGTACTGTAAAATTAAGTAGTGCAGACAGCAGTTCAGGATCTTAGTTGAGTTTTGAGGCCTTTCTTGCATATAATGCATTTTCTTTTTTTATGCTAGTTAAGTTTTAGTATATAGAGTCTGTTTGAAATGACTGAAGTTGTGGGGCATTTAGATAGTTTTTAAATATATTTCTATAAATATCACAGTTCTGTTACTGTATGAATCCATGCAGTGAATCTGTGCAGTGAATGAAAAAAAAAAAAACAACCAACCCAACCAAATATTTAGGTATTTCACCTCAGTTTTCTGACAGTGTTTTGGGCATTTATGAATTGCACTGGCTCATGAAGCATTTTCTTAATAAAACTTCTCTCTAGGAAAAGTAGATTGTTAAGGAAGTAGAAAGATTAAAATGTTACTGTTCAGTGTGGAGATGTCTGAGAAAAATTTCTTGGCTTGAACCAGGTTCACTTTTGTTTGTGCTTTTTACTTTCAGGGAATATGCAAGTGCTTCGGTTACTGATAAGTAAGAAGTTATTTTTAAGACAAACAATTCCTTTCTCTGTGTGTGTGTGAAGTCTCCTGCAATTTACTGTGTGTGGGGAGGCTTAGAGTAATTAATCTAGCAGATCACTTTAATTCCATGTAACAGTTATTTTTATTGTAGAAAGTGTGGCGTATGTATGTGCATTTAATTAATAGGTTTTACAGTGATAGTAACAATGTATTTCTTTTGTGCATAGAGGAACATCAGCTAACAAAGACCCTAGACTCCATAATGACAAAATTGACTTATTAGGAATCTACAGGCCGGTGCATTACAAAGTAATGTGAGATTTAAGTGTGTGTTTAGCAGGTAAGGAAAACCATTGAATCATGTTTCCAGAGGAGTCCTTCACAAAGGCAAGAATTTATGGGTACTCCCCTCTATGTGAGAAGAGTACACCTGCTATAGAGGCTTTTAAAAAGGCAGGCTGTAGCAGCTTCTCTTCTGTGTTCTGTGAGGGCCTGACAATGTTCCCTGGTTACCTGGGGTTAAGGTGGTAGGAGCAGTGCTCCTGTCTGAGGAGATGGTCAGGAAGGGGCGAGGTCCTGGGTTGCAAGTATTGAGGGAACTGCTCTGTTATCTGCATAGGTACTTGTGCAGCAGCAGGATTCTTTTGTGGACTTAAATTTGGTGTCTCAGTAAGAGGAGGTCCTACTCTTGCTTTTAGTGGGGTTCACTCGGCGGGAGGCAGCGGGTTGGTTCAAGCCCCTTGCAGGCAAACCAGGACATTCTGTGAAGTCTTTTCAGTGGGAACTCTAGCTAAATGAAGCCACACCCTGACAGTTTAAGAAGAAAAAATGTGGGATCTTTTTTCAGGGATGTAGGAAGCTTTGTGTGGGGAGATTTACTGTAGTTGCAGGTTCTGTACATACTCCAGGTCTGAACTGCAGTCCCCCTTGTTATGTGGTGTTGTCTTGTAGAATGTATGGCAGTAGTATTGTGAACTAAACTGAGTCCTGCTTCTGGGTGTAACAAATCAAGAGAGCAGATAAGACATCTATTCAGTTTTTTGAATTATTGAAGATATAGACTAAAGGTCAGGAATATTGTATTGTGGCGCCATGCATTGGATGTGTGGTAAGCCAGAAGAAAGCAAACTTTCTTATAATCTTGTATGCACTGTTAGTATGTGTGATGGAGGAATAGAATTCTCTGTTGCCAGACATTTTGTATTTATTTTACAGAAAAGGGGCTTAAAAATCATAATTTGCAGCTAGTGTGGTTTTGGGGGAGAGGAGAGGGAAATTGAGAGGTCACCTTTGAGACTGGTTGAAATTCTGGAAATCCAATATAGCCAGTGTCATGTAAGAGGTGCTTGATGTTATGCTTTTGTAGCTGACAAGCACATTAATGTGAAGGGGCAAAAAAACCCCAAACAAGAACCCTGCTGTTATCTTGATGTCTCTTTCTCCCAGGAATACCTTCTCACATGAGGTGAAGCTTAAAGGTTTCTTGGGGGGAGGAGGAAGAGGACATCCATTGTATTGGAAGTGAATTGCTAAGCATCTTCTTGTTTGTTCTTACTTTACTGTTTTTTGGTTGGCTTTTTTTTTTCCCCTTCCCACTAGTACTTCCAGGGTTTAGCCAAAGTTGACTTTCTTGCAGTGACAAACCTTTATTTCACAAGCTAAAATTACTTGGCTTCTATACAGATTTAGGTTGATAAAGCTGGTCTAATGTATTTATTTAGTATATGGTGCTTGTTAATTCCTATTCATTGGGTTTAATCAGTTTGTCATACACTGTAGACAAAATCTGAAGCGTGTTTCCATTTAAGAGTATTGCTGTTGGCGTCAGTTTAAAGAGAGATGAAGTAGTTCCATGCAATATGCCAGTTTTTGGTCTGTGTTACCTCTTACGGTTTTTCAGCCCTTTTGTTTTCTGTTTTAAAAAATGGTATTTCCTTTGTGTAAGGGCCATATGTATTGACAGAGTTAAGAAAGTGATTATCTTGGCTTTTGCTAGGCATGCAAAATAAGAGCACAGTATTCTGTGATCTTTTTTACAATTGCAGGTGTTGCTTTTTTTAAAAATAGTTTTGGACAGTGTCAATTAGTATATATTGACTTTATCCTTTTAGTGTTGACATTAATGTTAATTTTCTACTAATCCATAATTGTATATTCTCAGTTTCAATTATAACAGGGTGCTTGAAAAATAATGATGCAGGAAAGCATTTTACCAGATTATCCTAGGTGTAGTAAAGTTGGGGTGGGTTTTTTTTAATAACTTTGGAAATGTTTTGGCATAATTTATTTTTATTGAAACAAAGAGATATTGCTTTAAAAAGAATTATAGTGTTTGCCTTATATAATGGCAGGGCTGGGAATTGAGAAACTGGGAATTGGTACCATGAGAGGTTTGTAAAGCATTCCAGGAAGTGGGCAGCCTCTTCAATTTATGTAAATTTATGCCTGAGCTGTTCCTTTTTGAGAGGTTTTTTTTTTTCCTTTTTTTCCTTTTTTTCCTTTTTTTCCTTTTTTTTTTTTTTTTTAAGTCTTTATTTCTTAGTATGTGTTTATTATCTAGCATATTGTCTGTTACTGTGGAAGAAGTTGGTTAACATTTTGTCAGTCATGTGAAGGGTCAGGCTGTTTTTCTAGCCTTTTCTGAAGGTGTCCAGAAGTGGAAAGATTTGCAGTAAAAAAGTTAAGTGTTTTTATTGGATGATTGGGACTGACATACAGATTTTTTTAAGACCAGTATTTTTCTGTATGTAATTTGGAGTTTCTGGTAATAGGATCCAATTAAGATGTAATGGATGGCATGTTCTGTAGTTCATGATTGTGCCATGTTTGTACTTTGAAATTACAGTTCCAGTCTATGTGATATGTATCCTGGTACTTAAAGTTTAGTTGTAAGTTTGCAACATTTGTACTTCGTCTGCTATTAAAACATGTTGTTTTTTGTGTGTTTTGTTTTGTTTTTTTTTTTGTCAAATGAACATTACATGGGGTGTTTATGAGATACTTTTAATGTTTTGATACTTTCGAACCTAGTGTTCAATGCCTGTTTCTTTAAAACAGTGGGGTTTCTTATTCAAAGCATACGCTCTTGAATGTTTTGTGTGTGTTTCTTAAGTTTAAAGTGCAGCGTTGTTACTACTTCCTGAAAACAGGGAAATTGCCGAAGTGACAAATGTTACAGTTGTCATTTTGATGTTAATAAAAAGTCAAGGATAGGCCTCATCTCTACCAACAGCATGCCTTTGTAGTAGTCTAGTTAGGATTGCAGGATGACTAGCATACTGGTACTTGCATTTCAGCAAGCTTAATGTTTGCTATCAGGAGACTAGTACTAGGGAATACAGTGTAAGATTTTTCTTTGTTATAGTAGCTTTTCATGTTTCTTATGGAATAAATGTTGCATATTATAGCTTCTAAGTACTGATCTGCTGAGTCTGGAGGAAGTGGTCCATTTCTTTAAGTGATACATATGCATAGAATTAACATAATTAATGCCCTACTGATTTAGTAACCAAACACGCACAGTAGACAGCAATTTGGAACAAAGGAAGAGAGAGAAAAACATTACTGTATTTTAGCAGTTGAGGAATAGATGTTCTGATGAATTACTTGATTTTTGAAACTGTGAAGAAAACCTGAGGCAAGGATGGACACAATTGTTTTCCTTCAATTCTGTTCCAATAATTTCACTGTTGGAAATTTTCCATCAATCCATTTGTGCATTTTGATTCTCTTGGACTTTAGCTTTCAGGTATACAGGTAATTTCAGGTACCATATGTGAATAAGAAATAGGCAATCAAAAGCTTCTTTCTATACACAGTGTTCAGGTGTGCTTTCTGCTCATGAAAAGTGTGGTTCTCTGCCTCTTGCCAGCCTTTATAGCTAGCTGTTAGTTAACTGTAGTGGATTGAGTGGACTTCATAATTATAGAGGTACGACTGTCTGCAAGTGTCGATACCATCTGAAGTATGTGTTGAAAGCATCATCTAAAAGCTATACCATATGTATGTTATACCATTTTAGAAAAGAGTAGATGTTTTGTACTTGGGTAATTCTGTGAGTAGAATCAGTTGTTTTTATTATATTAGTAAGATGATATGAAGTTAAGGAGAGTTAAGGAAAATGTTTACAACTGTGAAGTAATCTTACACTGATTAACATTGTCACAAGACATTCCAGTACCGGAATTATATGCCATAGCCTGCTGTTTTTCTTTATCCCACTGAGAATTAGGCAAACTTACCTTCTGTGGGGAAATTAAACTTTGGTTTCCAGCCTTACAGATTCATGAGTTAAACCTACAGGTTGCTGTCTGGTTAGTGAACAAATACTGTTGTTCTTGGTCCTCAGCCGACAGAATCTTTGGGTAATGGGAGTGATTCTGCAAGTATTTTCAACAGATAGAAAGGGAAGGAAATGTAGCTTGAGGATGCTAAAATAGTTGTGTAAAAACAAGTTACTGCTGTAAAGGTCTTTGATCAACTTCTGCAGAAATAGATTAAGCAGATGGTCTGATGTGGATACATACATGAGCCAGGTGTCTGGTTTTTAGTATTGGTAGACATAATTCCAGAAGCTGAGCCATGATTACGCTCACTCTGAAGGCATATAGGTATTCGACAACTCACAGTCCTTTAGTTTCACACCCATCTTGCATTTTACATGTGCATCTCACATAAGTTACTCTTTGTTTTAATCTTCCTTCTTGGTGAGGTTCTGCAGCTGTGGTGTTTGAAGTGTAATGTTTGAGTAATGACACAATTCAAAATCGAAGTGGTGCTCATTAAATTTCAGGTGTCATAGAGACCAGTTGACTGTCTTTGTTACAAATGTTAAGAATGTTAATCTTGTTCACTAGCAGAATACTTCTTTGTAGTTAAAAACAGACAAAATTGACGAAGTGGTCGTGTATGGAGCTACAGAAAGCTGCCAGGATTTATATAGGTGTACCTGAGAGGATAGTCTTGGTACCTTACAGAACATTTTTTTTATGAGGGGTGGGACTGTATTTGATCTGAGTTCACTGGCCAGGGAAGTTCTGAAAAGCAAGAGAAAATAATTAAATCTTTTCTTGTATGTTTCTGATTTATGGATAGATATGTTAAAGAAATAGCTGCAGTGTCTGTAATTCCTTTTGTAGAGAGGCTGTTTTCAGTACTGGCCTGTGTTCAACACTAGTTCTACTGATACTGTCAAAAGCAGTATGGGCCATTTGTTAGTTTGCTTGTGGATCTAATAAAATTGTTGAATGGTGCATTTTGAAGATGAACATCTGTGAATATTCTGAGGTGAATCAGGTGTTATCCTTGATACCTGAATGCTGCTCTTTGTATCTACGGAATGATAGGAAAGCATTCCTTATGTAAATAAAAAACTGTGCTAATGAACAAAATTTCCTTTAAATGTATTTGGGAGTTGAAAAGTATTCTTTCTCAGATACTTCAAAGTATGAGAGGACACATGGATTACCATTGGAGCTGTTGACAAAATACCTTCCTTTATGGTTCTTGAATTTACTACATAGTGTTCATGGAAGAAGCTTGTTTAATTAAGATGTGGAATTAAGAACTCATTTATAGTTTCATAAAGGGAGTGACTAAAAATGTGCTACATATTTTGCAACTAGAACACTGTATGTCTACATATGAATTTCCTTTGTGGTAAGTTGTTAAATTAATTGTTGTTTGTTAAAATGTAGCTGACAAGCATTTTAAGTAATTTCTTTTTCTCACAGTGGCATTTGATGATTAAGTTTCACATCTAAATACAGATTGGTTATTGAAGTCTAAAGGAGATGGAATTGTGAATATGCTTTTCATTAAATTTCTGCTTGCATTTTGAGAATTTAAAGGTTCTGAACAATTTCAGGATATCCTTTTTGGCATTCATCAAAGGTACAGCAGCTTTTAAAATAGAGCCGATATGTCTTTCTTGGGGGGTTGTTATTGTTGTATTATTTCAATTGCAGTTATTTAAAGTTTTTTATTTAAACACTATTTTCATCAATTTATGATACGAAAACTTGCACAAGAATCTAGAGTAGAATAATGAATTGAAGTTGAGGCTCTAGGTTTATGTATCCCCCACCCTGTGGTAACAGAATTCAAAGTATACTTTGTCTTCGTTGCTTTTTGTATGTGCTAGTGAAAGCATTTTTGGGCCTCTGTGAAGAATCAGGCTGGAGAACTGATTTGGATAGAAAATAAGCTAGTAAAAAATGGAAAACTCATTAGTTTTAAATAACCAGTACTGGAGGTTACTGCTAAGACAGAGGTTTTAAATTTTAGAAGAGCAGACTTCAGCATTCTCAGAGCTCATTTGGGAGGGATTCCATGGGAAGTTTCCGTGGAGGCTAAAGGAGCTAGTGAGTGAGGAGATTTTCAAGAGTGCTCTCCTGGAAGCGCAGAAGTTCATCCCCTTTAAAGGCATGGGAAGTACGTGGAGCAGGAGACCCTCTTGGCTAAACTTCAAGCTTTTTAGTGCTTGAAACAGGAAGAAAAACATACCATTGATGGAAAAACAGTTGAATACCTGTTGAGAACTACAAGGGTGTGCAGAGATGCAGTTAGTAAAGCAGCAGCTCAGCTTGAATTGAAATTTACCAGAGATGTCAAAACTATAAGAAAGGGTTTCTCAAGTATGTAAACAAAAAGCAGAAACAGAAGGAAAATACTGGCCTGCTGTTAGGCAGGTGAGGTGAATTGGCCTCCTCCAAGGCTGAAATGCCAGAGGTTCTCAACACTTTTTCACCTCTGTCTTTGCCATCATTATTGGGTCCGAGGGCTTGGGATCTTTTTGCATCATCCCAGGTTGATGCAAATGGAGACCCACCATCAGTGAAGGAAGAGTTGGTATGTGAACTGTTAGAGGCGTTTGACCCCTACAAATCAGTAGGCCTTGAGAATATCCACGCAAGGGTGTCTGGCTGATGTCATTGTGAGACTGCACTGGGGGATGTTCCAGAAGACTGGAAGAAGGCAAATGTTGGCCACATCTACAAGAAGTGCTTAAGGTAGGATCCAGGAAATTGCAAGCCCATCAGTTTTACTTCAGTACCTTGGAAGGTTATGAAGCGAATCCTTCCGGGGTCTGTCACAAGTCAAATAAAGTGCATGACTGGGAGAAGCCAGCACAGATTCACCAGGGGCAAATTGTGGTTGATAAAACTGGTTGCTTTCTGTGACAAAAGTAACGTGTGGTTGATGTGGAACAAGCAGTGGACACTGCCTGCCTGGATTTCTCAGAGGCTTTTGATGCAGTTTCCTATGTGTTTCTCTTAGAGAAACTGACATGTTGCAGTCTACATGAGTGGTCTGTGTGGTGGGTGGGGAGATGGCTGACAGGCAGTGCCCAGAGGGTGATGGTGAATAGTTCCTTTTCAAACTGGCAATGTGTCACTGGTGGGGCCCCCCAGGGATTATTATTGAGCTCAGCACTGTTTAATATCTTCATAAGTGATCTGGAAGATGGGATCAGATGTACCCTGACCAAGTCTGCAGATTATAGCAAACTGAATAAGGGACTGGATGTTTTGGAAGGGACATCTGCCCTGTTGTGGATGACCTGGATAGGCCAGAAGAGTGGGCTGTCAAGAACCTTACAAAGTTCAACAAAGACAAATGTAAGGTTTTGCACCTGGGAAAACGTAATATAAGACTCCCCCACAGGCTGAGATCTACTTGATTTGGGGCAGTGCTGTGGAACGGGTTCTGGGGGTTCTGGTGGATAAAGAGCTCAATATGAGTGAACAGTGTGCAGCTGTGACAAAGCCAACAGGATGCTGGATTACATCAGGGGCATCACCAGCTCAGATAAAGATGTCAGTATCCCACTCTACTCAGAGCTTGTCAGGCCACACTTGGAATGTTGTGTTCAGCTTCGGTCCCCACTCTACAGAAAAGATGTGGACAGGCTGGAGAGGGTCCAGAAAAGGGCCACAGAGATGATTAAAGGACTGGAAAGTCTGCAGAGGAGGTAAGGCTGAGAAAACTGGGTTTGCTCAGCCTTGAGAAAAGAAGGCTCAGGGGAGACTTTAGCACCATGGTCAAGTATTTAACGAATAGCTAGAAAGAAGATGGAGACTCTTTTTACAAGGAGTCACATGGAAAATGCGGGTAATGGGCATAAGTAACTCAGGGACACTCCAGTTGGATAGCAGGAGGCAATTTTTCACAAGAACAATCAGCCATTGGAATAATTTTCCCAGGGAATTGGTGGATTTCCAAATATTGGACCCTTAAGATTTGGCTGGACTGGGTGTTGGGACTTCTAATCTAGGTTGTGCTTTACCTTGAAAGTTTGGACAGGATGATCCTTGAGGTCCCTTCCAACCTGGTATTCTATGGTTCTGTGAATACAGGTGATAGTGCAGACACAAAAAAGGCTGTACAGGTCCTTTAAGAGAAATGATTTTGGGAGGCTGGTGTGCGTCCTACTTAGTGTGATGCTGTTTCTGTAATAAATATTTATAAAACTCTTGCTGAAGCAGAAGGGTTTGCTCCCTTGTTTTCTTATGGGGATGGAATTATATATATTTTGGAAGCACACGTTATCACGGTTGTCCTTTTTGGAGAGGAGGGATGGAATGAGTGAGTGGCCTAGACTTATTTCTCTGAAAGACCTAATATATTGTGAAGTTCATCTGTCATTAAGAGACTTTGTGTAGGTTTTGGTGCAGCACTGGAGAATGTCATGAATATATGTCACAAGGACCGCAGAAGACGACAGTCTTTTTTATGAGGTTGTTTTGTGTCATGGCTCTGAATGAAAGGTACTGATGGATCTAAGTTGAGTACTTCATGAATTACGTTTGAACCCATGACTTCTCAAATCAGGCCTCCATTTGATTTTGGGAAAGAGGAGAAATGAAAGTCTTCTGGGAATGTTTTTCAGTATATAAAAGGAAGATACTTCCAGTTGAAAGAACTGGAGAAAAAGTTGAAAAAGGACATTTGGCACTGTCTCACATGACATCCTTGTCTCTAAGTTGGAGAGACATCAATTTTATAGGTGGACCACTTGGTGAATAAAGAACTGGTTGCATGACCGCACGCAAAGGGTTGTGGTCAATGGCTCAATGTCCGGCTGGAGGCCAGTAACGGGTGGTGTCCCTCAGGGATTGGTGTTGGGACTGGTCTTGTTCAACATCTTGATCGGTGACATGGACAGTAGGATTGAGTGCGCCCTCAGCAAGTTTGCCAATGACACCAAGCTGTGTGGTTCGGTCGATACGCTGGAGGGAAGGAATGCCATCCAGAG
>JANRGW010046599.1:11160-41803 GCA_024733675.1 Psilopsiagon aymara | reverse complement strand
GAGGGGTGCGACACAGGACACCCCGACACCTCCCAACCGTACCTAGCAGCAGGCGGCATCCCGGCGGCTCCGCTCCGCTCCGCGCCACCCTGGAAATGGCGGAGGGGGCGCTGCTGCTGGCTGCTGGCCCCACCCCGCCGCCCCTCCCGGCCGGGGGTAGGGCGGCTCACGGTGGGGTCGGTGTTGGGCCACTAACGGGGCCGTTGGGCGCCTGCTTCAGGGCGCCGGTTCTTCCGGAACGGGGTCCGCGCTTCGCCGCTGTCAGGAAGCTCCCCTGGCGAAGCGACGCTTCCCTCATCGGCGGAGAGTGCTTTCTAGGCTTGTTTCTCTTGTACTTCCATCCTTGTGTTCGACACGTGTTGTCGTGAAGGAAGTCTCTGCGGAAGGGTGGGAAAGTGCTTGCTGATCTCCTTGCTCCCTAATGTTGAGGAAGCGAGGTGCTGCTGAGAGGGGTTTTGTAAATACTCGCCTTTACGGGGGCCGAAATGGGTAAAGCGCTTTCTGTCATAGTGTTTTCTGGTAGCGGAAACAGCAGTATGTGGTATTGAATACAGCCTGTATCATGTAACGTGAGGGATCCTCATGAGAAGATCTTGGTACCTTGGTGCGCAAGGGGTAAGAAACCAGGTCTGGCTAGTGGCCACCTCCCACTGGACCTGCAGCCCCACTCCATACACCTCCTTGTCCGTTGGCCCCCATTTCTTCACTGATGGAGACGTGTAAGTTTAGGAGTTGTTTGGCAGCTGGACTTGAGTTGATGCTGCACCTCCTTAAGCCATACAAAAGAAAGCAAACCTGAGGTTTCTGGTTTCCAGTTTCTGTTTAAGGCTGCTTTACCTGTGAGGCCTTTCTAATTTTTGTTAACTGTTTTGGGTTGGATTTGTTTGTTTGGTTGGTCTCTCAGCACTTAGTGAGTCCAGTGAATCTTCTGTCTGACTTAGGCATAGGAGGGATAAAGCACCTATAATGAAGGGTGAAGGAGATCTACAACTCAGTTTTCACAAATTGACATGCTTGAGAAGTGGGCTGATGCCAACCTGATGAAGTTTAACCATGCCAAGTGCAAGGTCCTACACCTGGGTGGGAACAATCCCAGGCACAGCTACAGGTTGGGCAGAGAAGAGATTCAGAGCAGCCCTAAGGAGAAGGACTTGGGGGTGTTGGTCGATGGAAAAATAAATATGAGCCAGCAGTGTGCCCTTGCAGCCCAGAAACTGTATCCTGGGCTGCATCAAAAGGAGTGTGACCAGCAGGTCAAAGGAGGTAATCCTGCCCCTCTACTCTGCTCTTGTGAGACCTCGCTTGGAGTATTGTGTGCATTTCTCGTGTCCTAAATGTAAAAAGGACATGGAACCGTTGAAACAGGTCCAGAGGGGGACCATGAGGATAATCAGGGGTCTGGAGCACCTCCCATATAAATATAGGCTGAGAAAGTTGGGTCTGTTCAGCCTGGAGAAGAAAAGGCTGTGTGGAGACCACATAGAAGCCTTCCAGTATCTGAAGGGAGCCTATGGGGATGCTGGGGAGGGGCTCTTCATTAGGGACTATAGTGACAGGACAAGGAGTAATGGGTTCAAACTTAAACAGGGGGAAGTTTAGATTGGATATAAGGAAGAAATTCTTTCCTGTAAGGGTGGTGACGCACTGGAATGGGTTGCCCATGGAAGTAGTGAATGCTCCATCACTGGTGGTGTCGAAGGCCAGGCTTGACACAGCCTTGGGTGACATGGTTTAGTGGGAGGTGTCCCTGGCCATGGCGGGGGGGGTGGAACTAGATTTTCTTAAGGTCTTTTCCAACCCTAACTATTCTATGATTCTATTCTGTAAAACACAATCTAAATGAGTATCATATATACTCACAGAGTCTGATTTGGTCATTTTTCTTATTTCCTTTCATACATTTATTTTTCATGGGTCTTACCTCAGGCCGCCTAAGTTTACAATAGAACTAATGGAATAAGAAGCAAGAGAATTGTGGAAGTAATATATATACACTCAGGCAATTCATATATAAATACTGATGCATTGTATACCTGTGTAATTTGGTTATCCTCACATTTAGATATAAGACATCTTAAGGAACACAGAACAGTAACATGGCAAGAAGAAATCTGAGCACAACTGATTTCTTACCAAGGAAAATATAGGAGTTTCGTTTTTTGTAAGCGATGTTGCACTCTGCATCTAACAACAAAGAAAACATGCAAAGTAACTTTTTTACTGTTGAAATAAGAGACGAACCTGATATAGCCAGTAAGACTGGTATTGCCTAATTTTCTGGTGACAGTTATTGCTATTAGTACCCCAACAGAACTTATTTTTTTCCCTCAGTCCTGCAGTTCCTTTTTATAAAACATGTAATAGGATGGACTCATACATGCCTATACATAAATGACAGAAAGAAATGCTGTCCCTCCTCACCTGTCCAAGGAATATTAACAGGTCTTTAGCCTACATTACTCTGAGCAGAGAACTTAGTTCCATTCCTCATAAAAAAAAAAAATCCTCCATATACAAAAGACTCCTGAACACCTGGTTTCTAACCAAATCCTACTTAAAATTAGTAATTCACTTTAAATTGCGATTACATATAGTTTTATACTAACTCTCACTGTTTATGAATTTTGAGTAGGTTATTATCAAAGACTATATACTGATTAAAAAACTGGGGTGGAGAAAAGACAGAACAGTCCCCCTCGATTGTTCCCTATGGGAACAGATAAAGTCTCTGTTTGAAAAGCAGGTAAGAAGTTGGACTTACCAAAGTCAAATACATGACTAAGTATTAAGTAGCAAAATATTTCTAAAAGAACACAGTATCCTCCAAATACAAGGCATGATATTTAAAAGTCTCTCTGGACTCAGGTGACTTTTCCATCATTTTCCAGGAGAAATGTAAATAGGAAGTACAGTGGTCTTGACGTATTACTGTAACTGTCTGTATAGATGTTTTTCACCTTCTATAATTATGGTAAAATACCCCATCTGCAAGATTTTGTCCTGTCCCACTACTGCAGTTTGTTATTATAAATCAGTAAAGGATGGCGGGTTTTTTCCAAGAATGTCCCTTAGTGTAAAAACAAGTGCTCATGGGTTTCAGTGTCTGTATGCAAATCAACCTGGAGACATGAAATCCTCAAATACATAGATGCCACCATGATATAATAGTTGCTCACCAGGTTCTATTGAATTCAACAGAAAAACTAATGCTGTGTATCTCATAGAATCATAGAATAGTTAGGGTTGGAAAGGACCTTAAGATCATCTAGTCCCAACCCCCCTGCCATGGCCAGGGACACCTCACACTAAACCATATCACCCAAGGCTATGTCCAACCTGGCCTTGAACACTGTCAGTGATGGAGCATTCACAACTTCCCTGGGCAACCCATTCCAGCTCCTCACCATTCTTACATTAAAGAATTTCTTCCTCATATCCAATCTAAATATCCCCTGTTTAAGTTTGAACCCGTTATCCTTGTCCTATCACTACAGTCCCTAATGAAGAGTCCCTCCCCAGCATCCCTGTACTATTCATTTTATTATCTAACTCATTTAAACTCATTTCACTCACTCATAAAGAATATATAAGGTATAGAATATAGCACTGGAGGTACCTAATGAGAAGTCAGTAGGTGCACTTGAACCAGACAAAGTTTCTGTAGCAGAGCATTGGTTTCTTCACCTTGAATTTCTGAATGGAGTCTCTCTCATCTTGCATAATGGGAAGAAAATAACAATATGACAAGAGGGTGTTACAAACAAAAGCATAACATGATCCAGCATCTGGAAGTTGACACTGCACAAGACTCAGGCTTAAGAAACACATTTTATTTGTAGAGAACATTGTAGAACTTATTGTTTCAATGGCTAAGTGTCTAACCTCAAGTTTGTTTTCTTTTTAATTGAAGATATATGTTTATAAAAAAATATGTGCTGTGTGACTGGTCAGAGCTGTCAGACTGTATAGCAGGAATTATTTCTAGGAAGTCTTATCATCTGCATTATTCAAAGATCTGCAGAAGCTATTGCAGTGGACCCTTTCCTATTAAAAATATGTGGAAAGTAGAATTTATTTCTTCACTGTTAATATGTTCTCAGTTTGGTTCTGCAATTTGCAGAAATATTCTAATCCTGAACAAATATTTTCTTTAACATCCAGATTTCTATACTTACTAATTAACGTAGCAGATACATATTTGTAAGTTTTCTTTTTGCTTGTTTCAGAGGTTAGGCATCTTTAAACATGGAAGTTCTGGCATATCAGGGCAAGGGAACAGTGAGGGTGCAGCTTTCACTCTTTCAGAACTTTATCGTAAGTAGCAGAAGTTAAATGCATTTTGATCTCAAGAGTAAATACATAAAGTTAAAACAGTAGTGTAGTTTACTAGAACTGCAGTAAAATAAAATTCCATTTTGCATTCTTTATCTGTGATATTCTAAATTCTCAAGAGGCTGACTAACCTATTACAAGAAATGCAAGTTCAAAATCGGGTAGTATTTTAATCATCCTTGATTTCAATGCTTAATTGAAGTATAAAACAAACACACATGCATAAAAAGGCAAAACGTACCAAAACCAGCTCTTAAACTTCTGATGAATTATATTGAAATGTCATGGTAGAAAAGATAACCAAGTACTTCTGCGCTCTACATTTCTGTTATATTTGAGGTTGTGGTGGTGTTTCTTTTTGTTTGCTTTTTCTTTGACTGGAAATAAACAGGCAATTTGAATACTGAAAAAAAAAAAAAGTTTGTATTTCAAAATCCATAATGGGAATCATACAGTTTCTGTAATGAAGAGGAATAATTCTAAAGGCAGAGAAGCTAACAGTCTTGCAATGTCTTGCAAAAAAGCTTTCTGCAGTGTCTTCTGGGTCAATGATAGTGTGGAGGTATAACCTAAAAAAATAGTGTGATAGTAGAACTATTACAGATTTTAGTATATAGCACACTGAATCCACGTATGCTACTTTTTTGTTCAAGCAAGGCTGTTGCACAGGTGAAACCCACTTCTGTGTAAACATGTGGCAATGCAAAAATACATATTCTGTAAACCCATGATTGGAAAGCTGTATTAAATACTAGTGCGCCAGATAAACATAATTTTACCTGTAAAGTTCTCCCTGTTCAACCCCAAAAACATGCAAACAAGTTGTCTACTAAAATATTTGAAAATTTTCAAATCAACTGCTATAGTATAACCAGCCCCTAAGTAGCTTGACCCTTTTTTCTGCTTCCCAGGAAACAGCTCTTTAGCACCTTTTGAATATGAGCCCTGCAGAGTTACAGCTTTTAGGACAGAAGAAACATGTTAAGCAGTAGTCAATTTTTAAGCCAAATGAGACATAAATGTCACAAAGAATGAAAAAGTCTAAAGCTGCTTCTATCTAAATAAAGATCTGAATCGAGTACAGCCAAATGACACAGTTGGCAGTGCAGGTGCATTAAGGCATCTCACCAGGAATCACCTTGGAAAATATTCATTTTGACTCTTATGGATGGCCTAATTAGACTTTTTTTGGACTTATCACGTAGAATAACTCCTAAAAGTTAAATTTCTCTATTTAACTGCAATTGCATTCTGCAAGATTACCTCAACCTGATGGTGGCAGCATTTCACATTAGAGCAAAGACAAGGCTGTGCACAGCAACTAGGCCCCTCACTCCAGACATTGTTCAGGGAAGTTTCAAGGTGTATATTTTGGTTTCTGTGTGGCTGTCCTTACTGCTAGCTTAAAGAGGTAGATTTTGTAACTATTACAAAGCAAAAAACCCACAAAAGTGTGAAAAAGAGATTATAGCTCCTGTGTGATTTTAAACAATTCTTGTTTTTTTCATTTGTCTGCTAAAGTGATGCGACACCCAAGAGTGTTTGGCATAATCAAGCTCGTTCTTGAACTTCCTGAAATCAAATGTGATTTTGCAGGGAGGCTGACTTGATAATGCTAAAACACATTCACAGGTTCTGCAGACATAAAACGAAGATTGATCATCATATGAATGTGCAATTCAGAGATGCCTTCTATTACAAAATCTTTTTTTAAGCAACCACATGTACTGAAATGTAGAAAATAAACACCAGCTCTGGCTACAGTTTAAAAGAGAAAATTCATTTTCTAGAGCAAGCAGTAGATTTTGTAGGGATTTTTTTCCTAGTTGAAATGATTCACAAGTCTAATAATGGTACAAATTCCTTTGTTTTGATTTCTGTAGTTGTTATGTCAAACAAGAACTGAATATCTATTAAATTTTGAAGGAAACTCTGTACTACTCTTTAACCAGAGGCAATGGCTGAGATGTTCAAAATATTCAGAAAACATATTTAATTTTCTACATTATTTGCCAATAGTAGAAGAACAGACAGTGACTAGGTTACTTGTATTATGGCACAGAGAAATAACTAATAGGTCTCTAAATACCCGGGACACTCTTAAACAGGTTAATACAAAAATTCAAGCACCACAAAAAACCAGTTTTCAGCCTACCCTACACCTTTTTTTTTATGATTCAGGAAAATAAGCCTTACTTACTGATAAGAATGGAATAAATCCCACTTATATAATATACATTAGTTTTTTAAGCATAATTGTATGTAAATAATAAATATCTACAATAAACCAGAATTGTAGCACCTGGCACAAAAGCAATTATTTTGAAGGCATGTTTGATCAGGGGAGTCAAACTAGATGATGTCAGAAAAATAATATGATCCTCTGATTCAATGGGATACTCTGACCAAGAAATGATATCTACATTCTTTTCTGTCAGAGAAACACTGCCATACAGACCTTCTCTCCAACTAGGTTCCTCAGACAATCTTTGAAGCACCAGCCTCCTAAACATATGCTCATCTCATGAACCAGTCATTACGTTGCTTCAGTGAACATTGTGAGACTGAACTGAAATCAGACTCTACCATCTTCTCAAAGATTGGTATGAGCAGCTGAGATGCGATTCCACCCTGACAAACATTTACAGGAGGATCCAGGTACTGAAAAAAATAAAATGGTGCTAAAGAAGGCCCTGATGAGTACAAAGCTTCCTCTGTTTGTGAGGAGAATGCAGAGAGAGCAGACAGCAGAGTCATACTGTGATGAGCTCTTTGTGAACTCTGCACCAGCTACAACATTAATTTTTGCATGGTGATTTCATTCCTAGGTGCAGCATGCATGCAGGTCACAGAGGTGCTCATTGCTGTGGACAAATTTAAATCTAATGTGACAACGTAGACCACCCTTCCAAGCGCAGTGGCAAATAAGTGCTTTTTGGAACTCTGTCTATTTCAGTGTCCAAAAGCAACAGTAACTCTCAAAGCAGCAGAAGTTCAGTAAAATAGAGAGTCTGCCAACTGTCTCTGTCATCTAAAGGCAGACGTGCTCAGTGGAGAATGAAATCTCAAGGTTATGAATTTTTAAGTCTTTCTTTTTTGCCTGTATCAACCTTCTGTTCACTGTTATAAAAGTTTATCCTCACTCACTTGCTGATCTATCATAAGACCTTGAACTGAGAAATATTATTTAGAGAAATTTGACAGCAGTGTTGAGTGTAGTAGTACCAGATATGGGCCGTATATTTTTGGTGGTACTCTCCTTAAGCAATATCACTGGACTTTATGAAGAACAGAGAAGAAAGACAGGTCTGACTGTGAAAGCACAGTTTTTGGAAGTAGCTATCACATTTTAATATGACAGAAAGTGTTTGAATGAGTCTTAGCAAGCTTCTGAATTCTCGATATCTCTCAGAGAGTGAAGTATTCCTAGACTTGAAAGGGTTTAAGCATTGTCTATCATCATTCAGCTTTACATTTGTTGCCCTGGATCTCCACAATTGCCTGAAACTCAGCAAGAAAGGGCAGATAGCAACACTATTGATATGTAGTTAGTGTCTGCCAGCTGTTAAATTAGCTTTTCTAAAGCATACTGTTTCCAAATTATTTCTCCCTCATTTTCATCACAGATCTAATATTTGCAATTTCATGCCCTGTTTTCTACAATAACCTCTGGTACCCTTTGCAGCTATCTCCCAGCGATCCACACAATCCCACAGCTTGTTTGCAGGCAGTTTTGCTGTTCTCTATTTCCCATTCCGGAAAGAAGCCAAGATTTGAGATCGCTGTGTTTTGCCCCAGCCGCATTCACATATCTTTCTGAGCACCCCAGGCTTCCATTTTCCCCAGTTTCTCATTGCTCCAGTCTTCTCCAAGCAGGACTGCCCATCCTCCCCAGCTCACACACCTCATGTCCCTGCTATCCGCACACTTCTCACCTCTTCACCACCTCCCAGACTGCCTGAGACCTTGCTTCCTTCCTGGCTTCCCTCCAGCTTCCCCAGGATGCCCATCATGATAGGGGAAGGACCAATTTTCAGGTATGATCTGCCAGCAGCACCCCACACTGTATCTGTTCTCTTATTGCTTTCCTTGGTACCCATATCTGTCTTCCCACACAAAGCACTTAGTCTCAAGGTAGCCTCCAGCAGTCAGCAAGGCTTCCTCTGCTTCTCACTTACAAGACAGATGGTAGGCCTCTTTATCTAGAAACATTTTCTTGTTTTGTACTGTGTCTCAGTTGGTCAGTCATCTATTTCAGCATCATGGATTGAATGTGATTCAGAAGCCACACGCTGAACAAGCCAGATTTAAATATTGTTTATAGGGAAAAACGTACTCTTGAGAACTCTCCTGCACTTAAGTGAAATAAGTTTCCTGGAGGGGAATCTAGGGGAAATAAAAAAATAAGTTTATATTGTTAAGATTCAAGAATAGCAATGACTTAAGTTATTTTTCCCTTTTGAAATAAGAATGACCACCAGTGATGCTGGAGTAGACTACTCTTGGAAGAAAAGGGGAAACAGATTCTTAATACAGCTGTTAATGAATGCTAACTAGTAACAAACCCATGACACTGTACTTGATGAATCAGGAAAAAAAAAAAAAAAAAAAAAAGTATTATTTTTATGAAAATGAAAAAAAGCAATTTTTTTGTGAAAATTAAAAAAAGCAATTTTTTGTGAAAGGTACAAATATAGCAAAATCAGTTACTGAGCTGCATAATATTAATGGAGCTGGACACCTGAATTTTCATATATATTTCAGGTCCCTGTTTTTATGACAGCATGTAAAGAGTAAATAGAGCTAAAGAAAAGGCAGATTATCAAGCTAACGCAGAAAAAAGTCTGTTCTCCCTCATCACCATCAAATTGTCTTTTATATAGTTTTTAATATATATTTCATTGCTTTTTAAAAATAACTCCGTGACCTACTCTGGGTGTGCAAATCATGGCCAAACACTTCCCTGTCCCTGCTGTGATGAATCAGGATCCGTGGAAGAAATATGCATCTTAGTGAGGGACAGAGAAATGCTTTGAAAGTGCTGATTCAGCCCTGGGGACATCAGGTTAATACAATGGTGGTGGGTGGCAGTTAATAAAAGACTTCACTAAGCCACTTTTTCTAAAGCTTGAGTTTATAGTCACAAGGGGACGCTTAGCACGCTTACCCTTCTTGTGTCAGAACAAACACGAATGGATATAAATGTTCAACACATAAAGACTGTCATAGGGAAAAAAGTAGGCATATTCCCCTTAAAAATCCATAACTTAAAATCCATAACTACTATATGGCACGCATATTTGAAATTTAATGAACAGAAGCAATGATTGATGTACAGAGCACCTAAAAGGGCCTGGAAATGCTGTGGAAGTAATGGAAGCAATATAGAAGGGTTTAAAGTTGTTCTAAAAACTAAGCAAAAAGGAAGAAAAGATTAAAATGCTAAATATTTTGATCAGGTCTGTGTGCTGCTTCTTGGGGTATTGACCTTTTTCAGCCAAGGGGTGTCCTGGGAAAGAAACCATAGTTTCAGTTCCCTTCAACTTCTTGGAACCACAAGCTTGACCTTTGTAAAGTAAAGGACAGTAAAGGAAAAAGGAAAATCATTGTAAAGCCTCAGCTTTTCTGAAAACTTCATAGACTAAAATTGAATGCCAGCTAAAATTCGGAATCTAGTCCAAGAATATACTGATGAACCTGTGACATGTACTTCCATTTTCCTCCAAGGACGAAGGTTGTAGTTTCATGTAGACCAAAAATAAATGAATAAATAAACAAACAAGCAAACAAACAAAATAGGCAATTCTATAAAGAGGTTCATGCAAAATAGTCAGGAGTTCCTCATGCACCATTTTTCTTGACCCACCACTTTTTCTTTGCATATGTCTTTTCATCCCCTTGTCACATTTTCATTCCCTATACTTAAGGGACCTGAACCAATGTCTGGATGGTCACTTGAATGTTTGGATCATTAGAGGCTGACTGAAATTCTTACTCTGAAGTGTGTCTGCAGCTGGGCCTATGAGATGTGAGGAAGGACTAAACTAAAAAGTTAAAATTCTCTTGCCTTTTCTGCGCGTGAATGAAGTCAATGGGCTACTCTCACACCACCTTCAGTACGCAGCATGATCAGACCTCGAAATTTTGGATCAAATGTGCAAGGAACAGGAGCAAAACAACACCAAAATCAAATGAATATGTGCAATACCAGCAATTGCAAGCAATTTTATTCAATTCACAGAAAGGGATGGGAGAAAAGGAAAGGGGATTAAAAATGTGTTTTGCTGCTTTCTTCTCCCAGTTCTTGGATAGGCAGCAGTATGGCTGTTGAGGTGCTATCGTACCATCCCCAAAACTTCAGACCTTAGTGGGCTACAGCAAGAGCAGAGAGTTCCTAGAAATCTCTGCTCATTGGAAAAATTGCTGAGAGGTATCTTCAACTATGGTAAAAGTTGTGTTTTCAGCCAGATGTGGGGCTGAGAAAGGTGCAAAGCTGTCTGAAGGGCACAAAATGATTGATGTGGGTCCAGGAAGCATATAATTAGTTGATGTTGCTATACTAAGAATGAATAATAAATTGCTGTAATTCTGGAGGGACACAGATTAATTAATTGGGGCTTAGGGAGAAACTGGTGCTCTTAGTACAACTGGGCAATATTTTATGCAAATATGTGCAATGTTATGCAAATCAAAAATCCACTGGGGTTTTTGTGCCATAAGATATTGGCAGAGATGTGCCTGCATTTTAAAACAAATTCCCTCTGGAGCTACAGCCTAGAATTGGGTGAAGAAAGTAAAAATTGTGTATTTTCTAACATTCTACTGTTTGGAAAATTGCATATTAAAAATACTTCTTAGTCAGATGCATGCAAAGCATCTTGTTTTCCACATACGCTTTTACAAACATGTAATGGGCGACACATAATTAACTGTAAAAAACACAGTAATGAAACTTTTCAAGTTATTCTAAACCCTCTGTGTGGCTGAGCTCTCACCCACCAAGATGTGCTGCTTGGGAAGAGAAATTACAGGATGCCCATGAGGGGAACAGCATTTCAGGGTAATGTGAAAGGGCTGTAATTGCTACACTCTGATATAAGAGAGAGAGAAAGAATCCTGGCTGCAGCTACTAAAATAAGGAACTGAAATATGAGGGCAGTAAAACCCTAATCTTTTCTGACCTGATATTGGCCCAGACACACAATAAAGAACCATCAGGGATTAATCATTTGAGGAAGCAATCAGAGAAGATTTATCGTATCCTCTGCTAAATTTTGCAGGACCTCTAAAGAAGAAGATTTGGGAATGTGGCGAATGTGTGATTATCATTTGGCATACTGGGGTAATTTAAAGTAGAACTTTGCTGAAGAAGAAGATGGAGTTCACTAATCGAAGTTTCAAGAAGCAGTAATTCTAGCAAGAACAGTGCACTTTCTCAAAACAAATGTGATTGTAGCCCTTTGCACTGAGGTTAATTTCATCCTAAGAGAAAAGAACACTTAGGACATTAAGACTGTATTAAGCTAATGGCATTATTATGTCTGTCTTTTTTTCCCTAAGGACAAATCACTTTATGGCTACAATGGTCAGAAAGTTGGGTGCAAATACGTCTCTGCTTGTCCAGAATGAAAAAGGAGATTGCAATAAAATAGAAGTTATGGGACAGATGGAGAAATCTTTTGCTTCTGTATCAAAAGAAGCTAAAACAAGACTGATCTTGTTCACATTTTTTACATTTTCTTACAGATTATTACCAGATTAATACTATCTAAATGTAATAATAATAAATGTAAAAAAGACATTGTAGCAAACATATGAAAAAAAAAAGACATTCTGTGGCATAGAAAACTCATTTTTCTAAATCCCATTTACATTTCCATTTATTTAATTCTAAATGTCACTGGGAAAAAAATATTATTTCTGTTGATTAAATTAAGATAAGCTTGCTGTTAGATATATATTGCTAATCTAATTTCCAGAGGTCCTGACACAAGACAATTTGTACAATTTCTATACATTTATTATTAATATCAGGCATAAATCAACAGCACTTGTAATAAAATTAAAAGCCTTTTTTAATTTTTTTTTTTATTTCCTTGATTTACTGTATTTATCCGAAGAGAATACAGAACTTCTGTCTATGGAGTTTTCCAGTGCTGTTCCAGACAGAAATTCCAGTCTGGTTTGGTATAACAGACTACAGAACTTGAATTAATTCTGAGCTGAGCTATGACCTATCCTTTATGATAACATCCAATGCTTACTTTAGAAAGTGTTACTGAAAATTTTGGTAAGCTGTCCCTAATGGCCTCACTGTTAAAAATGTGTTCAATTTTGAGGTTTGCTTTTTGTCACTTTAGCTCCCAGCCTTCAAACTTTGTTACACCTTTCTCTGCCATGCTGAAGAGCTAATTATCAATGTGTTAGACATTATACTTAGAGCAGTCAAACTTTGCCTCCTATTTTGGTTTTTATTTTCTATTTTGAGATCAATGTCCTGTTTTCCTCATATTTTGTGAGCCCAAGCATCTTTGTGTCATCTATAGAATTTAACAATGATTTTTACTGTCTTTCCTACTAGGTAAAAAAATGATTAAAAATCTGATTCTACCATGAACTGCACAAAAGACTCACATCTGCTGTATGATAGCTTCCTATTTAGCAGTCTCTTGAGATTAGTTTTTAATCCATTTGGTATGCACCGTACCTGTGTCATAAGAGAGTTTCTTAATCCAAGATCCACTTGAAATTAATCAAGATACTTGCAGAAGCATGTTACATCAGTTTAACCTTACGATATGGTGTTTAAATATAAAAAAGGATACATATTTGATTTCTCAAGCCCTATTTTCAGTAACGTCATTCTGACATTTGTAACATTATCCCCATGTTCATTCTCAGTCAGTCAAGCCTCACATCAGCAATTTTATTATTTTTTCCTGTAATTTAAATCAATTATGACATTGACATTTCATATTACTTATGTGATGTTCTTTTTTTTTCTATTGGGTATGTTCACAAAGCCCACACTTAGCAAATAGATCAGGATAAGAGCAGCCAACAAGACAGTAGTGCAAGGATGCGGTTGAGTGATGTCCAAACTGCTTGAGATGGTATTTGCCCAAAACTGATATAGGTAAAGAGGAAAGCAACCACTGACTGGATTAAACCGTAACTGGGGAATTACCAGAATAATTTTGAAAACAGTCAGCTAAACAGAAATGCAAGTGAAACAGATTTGTACTGGGCAGGAAAAGTGGAGATCAGAGCAGCAGCAGGGTTTTTGTGACCCTGCCAGGCATAGCCTCATGGCCCAGGGGCTCTGCCTGGGCTTGGCAGCACAGCATCCTGGTGGGCACCCACAGCTGATACCTCCAGCTTGCCCACAGCCAGCACTGGTGTACTCTGGGGGCTCGCAATCACCTCCAAAGAGCTGCCACCCACTCCTGGGGAATGGGGTGGAGGGAAGCTGAGGCATGCATCTGTCACAGCAGGGATGTGCTCTGTTGGGTTTAGTTCTAGATGTGGACATATAAAATTTGCGATAAGTTCTTAAAGCATTGTAAGTGTCTAGTATTCAGGTTGATCTCTTGGTATTGATGTGAGTCATGACATCCAATTAACTTTGTCTTGCTAACAAATCAAACCACTTCAATCTTGATTTGTTTTAAACTATGTGAACCGAACAATTTATGCCTGTGAAAATGCTGCTATTCTTAAACTCTAACTCCAGTTCAAGACTTTCTGAAGATAACTCTCCAAATGTTAGCAGCTCAGGACCTCCCTGGAGAACACCATTGTTAGAAACAATCATTCTTTAGAAATTCTGTGATGAAAAAGTATTTTCAGATTTTAAATATAACTAATTTTATAGCTCCGTCAGGAAATCTCAAATGGAAACCATGCCATTACCATTCTGTGATCTGTATATGTCTGGCAATTTCCAAATCGAGGAGAAAACCCCTCAGTGATACATGTATATTGAAACTAAAATAACAAACATCCGATTTTTCTTCCCAGATATCCATTGATACCCTTCTTTCAAATTCTCTTTGTTATTCTTGCTATAATACTCATAAATCTAACCCAATTTCATTTTTCAACATACTCTGTTGTTGCAGTTACCTACAGGTTTCTCAGATTGTGATTTTTTTCTGGTGTGTTTTTAAGCAGACCTGCTTCTTTCATCATTATTTCTCTTATGGCAACAATTAAAACATTTTAATAACATATTTATATTTCCCCATTTCCTCTCTTTCTCCAAATTGAGCTTGCTCACGTCTACATGAAAGTTTCATAAAATTGGCCTTTATGAGCAGCAAGTATACTAAATAAGAGCAGCTTGTGATCATTTGTACCTTAACAACCAGCACATTTTTGTTCCATAACTGGTTCTTCTCTAGCAATACTTATTTCTTCTGCATCAGATTCTGGCATTAGGAAATTGTATTTTGTAGTACATAGGCATTTGGCTTGAGTTGAAATTAAGCACAATGGGTCTCAGTGAAGTATCTATTTTCTGTCTTTTAAAGCAGATTTGGTATCCTTCTCTCTTTCCCATTACTTTATCTCCTTTATTTATAAAGTAAAAAAAAAGAAAAAAAAGAAAATTTCAATTTAAATGTCTAGATTCTTGAAGGACACTAAGACATTCTATTCTTACCAGGAAGTCAAGAACATAATGGCAGGTAGAGTGAAGGAAACTTTATTGAAGTGAATAAAATGGAATACTACAGAACTTGCTGCATGTTTTTGCCTTGGTGTTCTCATTCTAGATATATTAGGATGTGTGCCAAGCAATCATTAGTAAGCACTCTTCATGTCTTTGTATTTCAGAAAATGCTGACTTGATGAAAGGTTAGGTGACTAGCCTTCATTTTTGTAGACATAAAGAAATCATATGCCAAAATAAGTACAATATATAGTGGCTATAATTTCTTTGGGATTTTCATTGTTTCAGCTCATGAATTTTATACCTTCTTATAAATTCTAAGAACAATTTGACATTTTCTGCTAGTATCACAGAGCCAGAATATCCCTGTGAATACCAATGAACTTTTATTGGAATAAATACATTGTGTAGAGTTGTGATGCAGTTCACTGTCAAAGTATCTCACTATAGATATACTGCATACCATTAAAATTTAAAACAGAAGGCTTGGAAGACTAAAACTTGGTAACTTGATGTAATCACTATAAATAAATAAATGTGTTAAATTCCCTGTGAATTACTATCGCTGGGTTGCCTTTTCACAGAATTTATGGACCACATGGACCAGGACTTTACCCTTGAAGGAGATAGAGCTCCTGTCTTGCTCCTGAGGCTGGGATTACATCCATTAGTACCTGTAATGCCAAGACAGACCCTGAACTCATCTCTCTTTCAAGCATTGCTTCCAAAGCAATGCAAAGAAAGTTTCAGAAAGATAAGAAATGAAGTGACAATAAATTATGGTGCTTCACCTTTCTGCTCTGTGCACTATTCCAGTTAAATGAAAATGAATTATGGTGAGATAACCTCTTGTGTTTTGGCTTTTTACAAAACATTCCTGCCCAATAGTTTATGTGCTTTTATTTAAACACAACTGATCAAACCACATTTTTGCTTTTGTGAAGTGATAGTGCTTGTGACCTTGTTACTACAATAACATTGCATTTCATGTGTCTTTTTTCACATTTCGGTTCAGCAAGTCAATGAGGTGTCTCTCATCAAAAAAGTGCCAAAAAGAACTTGCGTCAGAACTCTTGCCATACCTGGTATGACCACACAGTCCTGTACTTTCTTGCTTACCAGGATGCTGATTCCACAGTGGGAAGAAAGTGCATGGAATTGCCAATGGTCCTTGTTAGAAGCTGAAGTGAACAGCTCTGAGGAGCAGGCAAATAGCAAAGGAGCAAGAGCTGTTAATTAGATAGATATTTGCTAGGTTAAGCAACAGAAAAAAAGATTTTTCGGGGAGAGGTAAATAAAACCCTGGAAATGGAGAATGTTATTAAAATGGTCAAAATATGCTTTTGGAATGTGTGAATGCATAATGATATGCAAAGTGATGACAATCAGCATAAGGAACAAAGAAGTTAGCATTCAGAAGTATGGTAATGTCGTGGTTTAAGCCGTAAAACACGCAACTTGCTCACTCACTTCCCCCTCTTTTTTCCTCTCCACTCCAAGGCCAGGGGGAATGGTGAGAAGAATCAAAAGAATGTAACAGGTTGTGATAAGAACAGTCCAGTAACTAAGGTATAACATAAATCTCTACCAATAATAATAATGACCAGGGAAATACAATGGAGGAGGATACAACTGCTCATCACCCGATGACCGAGCCGTGAACTGAACTCTTCCGGGTTCCTGCCTCCAGTTTTTACATCCTGGGCATGACGTGCTGTGGTATGGAATACCTCTTTGGTCAGTTTGGGTCAGGTGTCCTGCCTCTGCTTCCTCGCAGCTTCCCCTCCTCCCTGGCAGAGCATGAGACTCAGAAACTCCTTGGCCAGACCAAAATGTACTAAGCAGTAACTAAAACATTGGTGTTATCAGCACTGTTCTCAGGTTGAAAGTCGAAAACACAGCGCTGCACAGCTACTAAGAAGGAGAGAAATGACTGCTATTGCTGAACCCAGGACAGGTGAGTATTATAAAAATCAAGAGTGCCAAGGTGAAAAGCAAAGGAAAAAAGAGAAAAAGTGATGTAATGTGAACATTTTGTCCAAAAATTAGCTTTGTTGCTTTATTACTTGTTCTACTGTTGTTGATAAAACAAAAAGCAGGATTTTGTGGTGAAGCTGGTATTGTTATTGTTCACTGTTATGGTAAATATGTTCCTTATAGTGTATTTTTCTTTCTTTTTTGTTTTTTTGAAGACATTCTCATACACAAAGACTTTGTCTAGGATCAAACTAGTATTAAAATTCCATCAGATTAGATTGAAAATGTCACCTCATTCTGCACACTAGACCGAAGAAAAAAAATCATGACTACTTTGATTATTTATATTTAAAAATACCTGATTTTGTCTGCCTTTTCTTCCTTGTCTGTCTGTGGATTTAAATACAATGAAACCAAAATTTAAGACTAGGAAGCAAATAAAGCAGCAATAAGTGACAATTAGCAGAAAATAAAGACCTCTCAAGTCAGGCTGTAAAAATTCACAACGGCTTTTCCAGCTGCTGCAGTGCTACTGTGAGTGTTGATTTTATCTTGCTTTAATCAGATTCTTTGCATTTAATTTTCTCTAATAATTTTGAACAAAACCTGACCAAAAAAACCCCCGAACCCTCAGAAAGCAAAAAGTCCTAGAAAAGCAACCACTCTCTTACCCAAAAATGAAGTTGTCTTCTTTTTTGTCGTTAAAAATCGTAGAATAATATGCTGTTCTGGAAGCCAGGGACCAGGTTAGGAAAGCTAAGGACCACTTAGAATTAAACTTGGCTAGGGATGTTAAAGATAACAGGAAGGGATTCTATAGTTACATTGCAAATAAAAGACAGACTAGCATGGGCCCCATCCAGAAGCTATCGGGAGAACAGGCTACCCTGGATTTGGAGAAGGTTGAGGTTCTTTGCCTCAGTCTTCATTGGCAGATGCTCTGACCACACCACCCAAGTCCTGGAAGGCAGACACAGGGACAGTGAGAATGAAGACCCTGGGCCCACTGTAGGAGAGAATCTGGTTCGAGACCATCTTAAGAACCTGAATGTGCACAAGTCCATGGGACCTGATGAAATCCATCTGTGGGTCCTGAAGGAGACAGCTACTGAAGTTGCTAAGCCACTGCCCATTGTATTTGAAAAATCATGTCACTCAGGTGAAGTTCCTGACAACTGGAAAAAGGGAAATATAACTCCCATTTTCAAGAAGGAGGAAATGGATAAGGCAGGGAACTACAGACGAGTCAGCCTCACCTCTGTGTCCAGTAAAATCTTGGAGCAGATTCTCCTGCAAGGCATGCTGTCATGTGAAAACCAACAAGGTGGTTGGTGACAGCCAGCATGGCTTCACTAAGGGGAAATCCTGCCTGACCAATCTGGCGGCCTTCTGTGATGGGGCTATGGAACTGATGGACAGGGTAGAGCAGTTGATGTCATCTACCTGGACTTGTGCAAAGCATTTGACACTGTCCCACATGACATCCTTGTCTCTAAATTGGAGAGACATCAATTTTATCCACTCAGTGGATAAAGAACTGGATGGATGGTCACACGCAAGAAGTTGTGGTCAATGGCTCATGTCCAGCTGGAGACCAGTAATGAGTGGCACCCCTCAGGGATATGTGTTGGGACTGGCCTTGTTCAACATCTTTGTCAGTGACATGGACAGCGGGATTGACTGTGCCCTCAGCAAGTTTGCCGATGACACCAAGCTGGGTGGTTCGGTTGAGACACTGGAGGGAAGGAATGCCATCCAGAGGGACCTTGACATGCTTGTGAGGTGGGCCGATGCCAACCTGATGAAGTTTAACCATACCAAGTGCAAAGTCATACAGCTGGGTGGGAGCAATCCCAAGTACGGCTACAGATTGGGCAGAGAAGATATTCAGTGCAGCCCTGTGGAGAAGGACTTGGTGGTGTTGGTCCATGAGGAAATGAACATAAGCCAGAAGAAAGCCAACTGTATCCTCAGCTGCATCAAAAGTAGCATGACGAACAGGTCAAAGGAGATGATCCTGCCCCTCTACTCTTCTCTTGTGAGACCCCACCTGGATTATTGCATTCATTTCTGGTGTTCTCACCATAAAAAGGACATGGAACTGTTGGAACAAGTCCAGAGGAGGGCCACCTGGCCATGAACACTGCCAGGGATGGAGCATTCACAATTTCCCTGGCCAACCCATTCCAGTGCCTCACCATCCTCACAGTACAGAGCTTCTTCCTTGTATCTAACCTCAGCTTCCCCAGTTTAAGTTTATACCCACTACCTCTTGTCCTATCACTACAGTCCCTAATGAAGAGTCCCTCCCCAGCATCCTTATAGGTACCTTTCAGATATTTGAGGTCTTCTAGGAGGCCTCTTCTCTTCTCCAGGCTGAACAGCCCCAACTTTCTCATCCTATCTTCATGCAGGAGGTGCTCCAGTCCCCTGATTATCCTTGTGGCCTTCTTCTGGACCTGTTCCAACAGTTCCATGTTCTTTTTTTGTTGAGGAAACCAGAGGTGTACATAGTACTCCAAGTGAGGTTTCATGACGGCAGAGTAGAAGGGCAGTATAGCCTTCAAAAATATATACCAAACCAAATAAAAATAACTTGCTACACTCTATGCAACAGTAATTTGCCTAAGAAATAGATTTGGTTTTATTTATACTCATCAAATTTCATTGCTCTAAGTGAAGGCATAACTAGGTGCTTTCAAACTTTGACAGTGAGAACTGCTAAAGCTGCAGCAAGGTCATTGAACACCGAATGATTTTCAAAGTTGGATAAAGGCAAATATTAATTTTCTTATTAGATGTATCAGATATGATTGACTCCTTATCACCCTAGAATGAGAATTTTTTCATCATA
Source organism: Psilopsiagon aymara (assembly GCA_024733675.1). Lineage (NCBI taxonomy): Eukaryota > Metazoa > Chordata > Aves > Psittaciformes > Psittacidae > Psilopsiagon > Psilopsiagon aymara. The sequence continues at coordinate 21,968 of JANRGW010046599.1, read as the reverse complement.
TGCACTAAATTATAGTTGGTAATATAGTTAGTAATATATATTAATATAATTAATATACTAATAAATTAATATACTAATATAATTAGTAATGCTCAAATATCTTCTGGGTGAGGGAGGAGCAGTAGTATAGGATTTGAGCACATCATCTACTATATCTCTTTATTTGCCTGTGAATTTCCCATTGCCTGTAAGAAGTGCCAAAAAATAATTGAGCTATTGATAAAATATTAGTATTTTTTCCCACCAATTTACTTGATATACACAGTTTTGCTGATGAAGCTGTCTATCATTGAATTGTAGGATTAAGTGTGAAACCTGACATAGACCTTCGATGAGAATGAAATAGATTTCCTCCAGATTTCCTTATGCTTGAACTAAAAGCATGCTAAGATAGAAAATATGCCTTCACTAGCATTTCTTAGCTCAGCTAAATAGAAAAAGAACATCTGCATTTTAGTTTACTTTCTTTCAAGAAAGGAAAAAAGGGGGGAAGTGAGCCTAAAAGTTCATTATGTTAAAAAGCTGCCTCCATGATCTGAGACTGTGATCAGATGAAGGATTTTTGTCTGCTACATCAATATTCTGGTAGAAAGAATATTTGCTACACTTTCTCCTTCAAAGAGTTGAGTGATGTCTTGGGAGGGAAAACAGTTTTGTGGGTTTAACAGTCATAATCCAAAAGACAAATAACAGGGCTGGGATTTGCCTGGATTTCACAGTACACTAAAATAGCATTACTATGTCCTGTCACCCTTTCAGCGCTGAATACCTGGCAAAAAAAGCCCCATACTTCCAATTGCAGATTAGAAAGATAAATATTGGCAAGTCAGGTTTAGACAAAAAATCATCTGACCTGTGCCCTTTCTATATACCCTGAAGCCGACATGAATTTCTCAATATGCTTTTTGGAAGAAAGTCAGCAGTTGAAAGATTTTAACAAAAGATTGAGAAAACATGGGGATATGGCAAGCACACATATAAAATCGGGTGACGTGATATTAGCAGCACTGACTTCATCATTGTGTGATGAAATATTGAAGAAAGTATTGTGAAGTGATCAAGAACAAAATATCAGACTCAGTTCAGATGAGGGCCTATTTGAAGTGAAAGAAGCCAAATGCATGGAAAATAGAATCAAATTGAATTAAGCTAGATCAAGCAAAGAGTGAGCTGTAGACAACATGAGACCTCCTAGAACAAAATCAAATTTGCAGAGCATCCTAGAGGTAATTCTTCTTTTTATACAGTATATCCCACGTGAGACATTGAGACAAATGCTATGAGAGAACCTATCATGACAGTGTTTTTATCACTGCATGATGTCATGACAGTTCAGAATGAAACATAGAATAGCTGTACAAATTTTAATGACCCCAGCAGTCAATAAACAAAGTAAGTGTACTTAAGAAAAGATGTAGAATTTTGTCTGCCACAAAGGAAAACAGTTTTTGTAACTTCTTATAGAGTTGTAACAGGGATAAAAGAGTTACCTTCAAATCAAGAAGGAACTACTGGATATTGTTTGCAAAAAAAATAAATATCTCATCAATATATGCATAGAGTAGAGGCTGAAGTACTGGCATTGTCTGAAGGTTCTGAAAAGCACTTAGGAAATTACAGTAGATATATCAGACCCATGACAGGTAAATACACATTGCAGTTTGGAGGGATTTGAAGGCTGGCATGTTATGAAACCCAAGGGTGAGATGATTAAAACTAGTAGCATTTTGTGCAGACGAGACCATGTGCTATATACAAAGATGTCAAGTGGCAGAGAGGGACACAAAAAGACCATGCAATAACATCTTGTCCATGATTTCAAAGATAAGCTGGCCATGCAGAAGACTAAGTGAATCCTAATATGCATCTGTATACAGCCTTGAAGATTTTCTTACAATAAAACTTGCTGACAGCAAGAAAAAAGATCACTATTTTTGGCATTATGAGGGAGGAAATAACATCTGCATGAGCTGTTCAGTGTATAAAACATTGTGCCATGCATGAGTTCATCTCACAGCTAAACTGTTTTCTTGATATGCACTTGATGTTTTTCTGTATGTGTCAGAAAGTCAGCTCTAAAACGTAGTTTCAGTTTTCATCCAATATCCAATATCAGGAGACTCCTATGAGCAATGATCAGTGGTTATATCCAACATCCCTTACAGTGAGACTTGACACCAGTGTCTGCTGTTAGACAGGCTGCCCTAGGACCACAAAAGCATGCATGGCCATCAAAAAGGTAGAGACAGATTTAGACAGAGTCCATGTTCCTGCATCAAGGAATAGGCTGAACCAGGATGACACTGTTTTTCAAATATGGAACAGACTGAAAAAGACTTAAAGAGCCTGTTACAATGGGTAATATTTATCAACCTCTGAACTAAGCTGTGGAAGGTTGATCAATAATTTTTCAGAAGTTCTGTAATATTCTGTTTGTGCCTGACAACTGGTTGATGAGGGCATTGACTACAATGTGATTTAGTGGGAAAAACTTTAATGAAGACAGTACAGGTCCATCCTTAGTTTCATTCTAGATTCCCAAGACATCAAATGCATTACATTCATCATGACTACACATGCACAATTCTTTCAGGTTTTGTTTGTTTGCTTTTGCAAGAAAAGCACTTGGTATTTAATTTTATTCTTTATCATTGTGTTTTTTTCAATAGAAAAAAAAAATTGAATAAAAAAAAATTGAATCAAAAAAAAAAAAAAACTGGCCCTGACATTGACAATAGTAACTAATCTCATTTGGGGAAGCATTCAGAAAACAGTTCTTTGAATTCATCAAATGTAAAGTCACCTCCAGAATAAGCCAACATCTGCGACATCTCACAGGCTTTATAGGCTTTTGAATAGGTTTTCTGAATAAATATTTTCTGCTTATTCAAGTATTTGCTTATTTAAACATTATTTTATTTTTGTTTTTTCTTACGTAATAATGATAAGTCTTGTTGTGGTTTATATAGCATTTTGCAAGTGTATTTTTGCTTTTGCTTAATCACTATTCAGAAAAAAATTGTGTTGTTATATCAGAAAAAGACAATATTAAGTACGACAATTAAGTGTTGAAAACCATACAATATATAGTTATTATGGCTTATAAAAAATTAAATATATTGCTGCCTGAGTCTCACTTGGATAGACAATTACAGGTACAATACTGAGTTACAGTACTCAGATTATTTACTCACAGTGCAATACTGAAAACTGCAAAACATTAGAATGCACATCTGCAAAAGTACAATGGCCAAGGAATTTTCTGTGAAGTGTTATTTTCTTTTCTGCTCCAGTAATGTGAACATGCAATATTCAATCTTTTTAAAGTATGAAACTTAAAATATAGCTTGAATATGTAATCAATTACTATATGTATACAATATTTGCTATTTTTAACTTCTCATTAAGGAGCACATTGAAATACCAAAACATTCCCACTTTTTCATTGCATCAGTAGAAACTCCGGCATTTCTCTAAAACCCATTGTCCTTGCCTAGAATGTTTTGACATGCATTAAGACTTTACACACTTTCCAGAAATAAAAAATTAAACTTTTCAATTTGCTCTTTCACTATACACCTTAAAACAAGATAGCATTCTGCACAGGAATATCCTGTCATTATGGTAGCTGGAGGTAGGTGGGCAAGAGTAACAAGATTACTTCAGTAAATCGTGAGTTAATACAAGTGATTGTTCTACTTAGGCAGTATTGACTGAAGTCTGATGGCAAGGTCAAAACTGTATAATTCAGTTTTGAATTTCCTTCCTTAGTGTACCATGACACTAACTTCCTTAGTGTACCAAGACAGCTTAGTCACAAGAAAATTTGGATAAATATGTAATTTTTCAAGACAAACTGCATTTTTCTCAAATGAGTTCACTAAAATTGCATTTATTCTTTTGAATAAATACTGTTGTCTGGATTTCAGACTGAGGTGAAAAACTGATTCGCTCTGAATTATCCTAGATCTGAAAATACTTAGGTAAGTCTGTCAGTGTTGCTAGACATTACAGATAAAAAATATAGAAGATCTGTTTTGAGTAGAGGCAAGGGAAACAAAATTAAAAACAGCCCTATTGCCACACCAATTCAATTTACAACAAAGGTGTCTGCTGAGTGTCTCTAAAGGCTCTTTTTATTACCTGCTTTTCTCCTTGCATGTTTTCTACTGGATAGCCATCCTTTAGAAAGCCCCTGCAGGGCTTTGGTGCCTCTCAAAAGGATGTGCAATAGAGTATGTCACCCAAAATAATTATCTGCAACCACCATCTTACTTTAGGCTACATGTCAATATGCACTCACTTGGTACTCAGAGACTCCATCTAATTTGGACCCGAAGGCAAAAATACATGAATAATACTTACAGCAACAAAACTGGATTGAAGCTACAGTGGAACTAATTTGTTAGTTAAAAAAGGCATGAACTGAAGAACTAGTGTCTTTCGTGATATTGGTACTGTGATATTTTTCTATTTTTCTCAGTATCCAAGAATGAAATTCCATGGTATCTTAAAAGAAAGCTATAGAAGTGACCAAAAGTACCAGCCTTGCAGCATTTAATTTGCTTTTTCAAGGTATCTGTAAAGTGGCTTGGGTCTTACTCTGGTGCAAATCAAAGCATATTCTGAGGTTAAAGGAATTCTGCTGGTTTAAAAATGTGTGTGAAAGAGGAAAAAGAAATTAGGTCATATGATTATAAAATATAAGGCTATGAACTATAAATCAAGCAAATAAAAGGGACATTATGATGTAAAAGTTGCTACGAGAGCTGTACCAAAATTTTAGGTGGAAATCTTGGATGGAAAAATATATTTGCTAAGTGAGTAAGGTAAAGACAAATATAAAGTTATGGAACATTAAATGCCTTTTACATGGTATTTGGCTTTGCAGAATTCATGTGTGCTGGAATGGATAAAAAAGTTAAATAGCATTGCTGTGATCCTTGTGAAGAATACAAAGGCAGAAGAAAACAACAGTTGAAATACTGTATTGTCCATCACATATCTAAATGTTTCATTCTTGCTGAAGCTTGCTCATCAGCCCACTGCTGCAATGAGGGAGTTGCACCATTTGCTTTGAAGCAAGTAGGTTTCTAGTCCTCCTTGTTCCACAGAGGGGTGAAACCACCCTTCATAAAGCTTGTGGGAAGACTTGGCATTTCCTTAGAATGATTCCTATTCACCCTGGCTCTTTGCCCTGTGTGGCAAAGAGGCAAATATGGGCAAATGTTCCCCGATTTGTAGATGTGTTAAAATGGATGAAAACCTTTGAAGTGAAAAGAAGAGGAGATTATGTAGAAGTGTCCCACAACTTGGGAACATAACTTGCAGCTTTGTCCTAGGCCAACTTGAAAGTTTTCTTGGCTTTGGCATGAAGCAATTCACAAAACAATCATTGTGAAGCAGCCTCCTGTTTCCAGTACTGATCTGTTCTTTCTCTTTTGTCAGGAATTCTTCATGAAATTCCCATATAGAGATAATACTTCAAGAAACTACACTCCACAACAATACCAGTAAATTTTTTATGCATATTCTTTTGTGTTTCTTAATGATCTCTTCCTCACAACTTTTCAGAACATGTTCAATTCATGGAACAGAAAACTTAGAAATAACCACACAGCTCATGAAATCCACTTCCCTGTAGTTATAATATCCACGGCATAGCCTTTAAATGTCGTTGGCCACCAAACCTATTGGTAAGAGGTTGTGAGTTGTCTGAGGACATTAAGACAGGATCTTCAGTGAATTGTGCAACACTGTATAAAGCTATAGAAATTTGCAGGTTCAATTTTTAATTTCGGTTACATACATGTGAACAGTTTCTGACTCACTGGTAAAGCTGAGGAAGAGGATATCATAATTTTGAATGGCAGAATGCTGTAGAAGATAGGAGCCAGCATAAATGACCAGTTTGCCAAAACCACAAAAAAAACTAATATAGATTAATAATGCAGTCTTAAATGATTCCTTCTTTTTGTGAGGTACTGAGTACTAGAGTTAATGGTAGTATCAGACACCTCCTATGGACCAATCTTTTTCAAACATTCCTTTGTTCAAACATCTTTCCATAACTGACTACTACTTAGCTCCCATTATGTCATTAATATATTCTAATTCAATTTAAAAGAAAATTCAGCTATGGTAACCAAGTTTATTTGCACACTTGTAGACTTTTCTTGTCCACTTTCAGCACCTTGACTGTTTATATAAATCATGTGCTCTGTTTATTTTAGAATACAAGGCTCTCAGGACAGAAAATAAAGCCATTTTTCATCAAGCAGTTTCACAGTAATGAGTCTACCTATTCCTTCTTTCCATTCAAATGCACAATTTTCACGTAAGTTATTCTTCTGGGTTGTAATGTCAAGCAAATTTTATCTATCAGCTCACTATTTTGAGGCAACAGTTAATGTCTACTGCTAATCAAAACAATTCATGGGAAGCTTGTCTAATGAGAAATATCACTTTTACAAAATTGTGCTCTTTATGTTTATCAAACAATACCGATGATAACTGTATTTCATATACAGAAAGATTAAATGAGGTTTGGAACAGCTGAAACCAAATTTCACCTTTCTTATTCTTTATATAACCTGATACATCAGCAATTGTTCCATCACAAGACTATGCAGAATAATCAATGTATCTTAAGATCACACAGTTGAAACTTAGTAGAGAATGAACTTCCTGTTATTATAAAAAATAAACAAATAAAAAATTGAACAATTCAAGTAGTTGTTGGTGCCTTAATTTATTTTACAACAATTTCACTTACCTTTTATATGGAGCACAAACATACCCTGAACAGAGCAAGGGCATCTCCATGCGCAAAGCACTTGGCATATTATAGGCACCACAAGAAATATTAAAAGAGACTAGCAACAGTAGTCATAGTAATAACAGATCTGTTGCCTTAGGAAAAGACAGTTTAAAAACTCTGGTCAGAGCAGTGTGCAAGGAGCTGTAAATAATGCACTGATGGCATTACGTGGCCTATTGCTCAGAGACCACTGCTCCAGGAAATATCTTCTAATAATGCCATCCTACAGACTGACTTTGCTGCCTTGTCTTTATCACTTGAGTTCTTTTATTTCACTTATATACATATTTTTTCCTAAAAAACTTGTCGTCTCCCCTAAAATGTTTTTCCTCCAAACCCAAAATACAAGGGTTATAAAACTTAAAGTTACTGTTGAACAACTGTGACAGAACAACAACCCATCTAACACAAATACTTCAATTTCTGCGAGTAAAAAGAAAAAGAGATTTCCAGAGCCTGAAAAGATTGAAAATGAATAGCCATATCTCTTCCTTATGACTTGTTACAGCCAAAGTACTAGCTACCTTTCACCTTTTCCTGACATAGCCATTACACACACATGTTTGGATCTGAGTAGTACAGTTCAGAGGTCTAGTGAAAGATCTCTGGCTCCTACCAAACATCTTGCTGTATTGTCCATCATTATGACAGATAGGGTTAGCACTGTACTCCAGATGATTTTATCATTGCTAGCCTCCATATATAACTGCAAATAGGTTTCAGGGGTAACACCTGCAATAAGTAACAACCATATATTATATAAGCATTCATGACAAAGCACAAAAAATCCCCAAAAAGTTACTCAGGTTTTTTTTTGGTTTGTTTTTTTTTTTTTTTTTTTTTTTTTGTCATCCTTTAGCTTCTCTATAGCATCTGGCACACCACTGGGCTGGATATTATTTTAGATTCATTAAATGCAAGATAACGACATCTATTAGACAAGTCTTGCTATATTACAATAAATTAACTTGCTAGAGTCTAAGAGAAAATGCTTACATTTTCTTCACATGAGTACTCATGTTCACTGCAATGGGATTACACAGAGAAGTATAAAGCAGTCAGGAGTGATGCATTTACTAAATCAGAAGTTTCTAGCACTAAACATTTTGCAATACCTATGTAATTTCCAATGCTATGAAAATTGTGCCAGATCCAAGACCTTGGAAATATGCTTAGACTGAACAAGGCAAAACAAATTTACTAGTCCTGAAGGAACCAGCAGCAGATCATTTTTCAAATAGAAAGGAAAGAAAAAGCAGTATTTCAACAATATGGACAAACTCTTACCTAGTGGCTGCCCTGCAATGATCCTGGCATTTTCTCCTGCAACTGCAGCCCTTGCATGTCTCTCGCTCATGTACTGTACGAACGCATAACCTTTGTGCACTGAGCAACCAACTATTTTTCCATACTTTGCAAAGATCGCTTCAATGTCACCTTTTTTGACAATGGCTGTGTTCAGGTTGCCGATGAAGACTCTGGAGTTGATGGATTTTGGGTCATTCTTATTGGTGACATTGCTGGTCTGTGTTTTGCCGGTCATGGTTGGATCACTTGATTTTAACCCTTAAATAAAGAACAAAGAGAATTATGTTTCAAAGCATACAACCAACCCTGACGTTAGATGATTTTTGCAGCAATAAATTCACTTTTCATTTTTTCAGTTAGGGTTTATCTAGAAACAGAAAATTTATGATATCTAAAAATTATTATCAATAAAAACTAAGGTAATGTATTTCAAAAACTGTCCATAAGTCAAAATCAAACTTCTTATTTTTATAAATATAAAATATACCAATAGGTCTCTTAATACAATGCTGCAATAGTGGAGCTTTACTAAAATCATATATGTGGATTTCTGCTTAGAAATTCAGTATTGACTTTTTAAATATCTACCCATCTAGAAACTGCAAAGCAAGAGAATGAAACATTATCTTATGTCGAATGAATGAACGTTCAAGGCCATGTAGAGAACAGACTCTAAAAATGAAACACAACCCTCTTTTGTTTGGTGTCAGCCATAGCACATTTCTCATCAGCCAAATATAACTGACCATTGTGAAAAGCGCAGGGCAGGTAATATACAGTTCTTTACTGCAATCAATATGTTTCTATCAGAACAATTTTCTCTATTAATTCAGTGCAAGAAAGAAAAGAGAGAAGACAGGGCCTTATGCTCCTAGAATTAAAAAGCACAAAACCAAGCTTCCTTAATTATAGGAACACAAATTTGCTTGCAGTTTTCCTTTGATGCCACAAGTCTAAATGCATTCTGGCATATCTCAAATAGAAATATCCCCATTATTCCTGGGAAAGACTTGGCAAAAGAAAAAAAAAAAAAAACATTTTTGTGCTCATCTAGCCTCACACTTCTGAAACGAACATAATTTTCTTAAAACATTTGCAAATTCCACCTGCCAGCAGGTCCCTCCATATAGGAGATGGAAGAAGTTGTCATATGTTGCTGCTACGTTCTCTTTAGCTGTATGAGACAACAGAAATGTCAAAAATATGCATACCTCTAAATAGTGAAAACTTATTTTCTAAGGAGGAGGCCATTTAGATAGCAGGCAAATATAGGCCATATCTTACAGCTAAGAATAATGCTACTATTTTTTAACCTTTTCATACTTTTGATTACATCACAGTAACAGCTCAGGCAAGAAGGGGATCCAGCTTAATACTGCTCACAGCTAAAGCAAAGTTACTTTCTCAGGATGAAAAGGAATAATGACCTCTGTTCTGGATACCTAAAGCTTGACAGTAACTATCAGAATTTTCATATTTAAAATCAATTGATACAATATATTAAGCTAGACTGACAAAAAAAAAAAAAAAAACAAAACAAAAAAACCCGAGCCATTGTTACATAACTCTGCACAATTCTGGAACAAAATGGCCACAGACACAACCATCAGCACTTTGACCATCTCTCTCACACAGGATCCAAATGCTATCTTTCAATTAAGAATGTACAATGGAGACGTGTGGGCAGTCCTCCTGAGTCCTAGCAAACAGTCTGCTTTATTAAATGAACTACATGAAGTGAAGCTACCAGTCAAATAGCTTTCACTTGCTTAATAATTAATATGAAAGTTTAATTCATATCACAACATTCTGACAAAACACTATAGAAAACAAGAAAGAGCACATTTTTGCATAAGTTTATAAACTGTAAATGCATTCTGAAAACACAAGATACCGTATACATCACAAATTTCACCGTGGAAAAACAGGAAAACTGCCCTTACCAAAAGCCTCTGAGCGTTAGCATATAACAGACTCAATATTGAATATTTCTAGATTGCTGTGAAGATTGTGTGTGTTGAAGTCAAGTCTACGTGCAGTTCAGATGAATATCGTGAGCAGATATATAATATGATTGGTACCATAATAATTTGATGAGAAAACACCTACAAAACATAGACGTTACGCACAATGGGCTCCATGTTGGTATAAAGCAAACTGTTGATACTATCTGAGAATTAGCAGGTTTAAGTACATCAGCATAAGAAGGATGTGGACCTGCTTGAGCAAGTCCAGAGGAGATCACAGATATGATCAGATGGCTGGAGCTCTGCTCCTTTGAAGACAGACTGGAAGAGGTGGGCTTGTTCAGCTTGGGAAGAAGGCATCAGGAAGACCATATAGCTGCCTTCCAGTACCTAAAGGTGGACTACAAGAGTGCTGGAGTGGAAATTTTTATGAGAAGAAGTAGTGATAGAAGAAGGGATAATGGCTTTTGCCCTGGGTTCAGCAGTAGCAGTCAGTTTTCTCCTACTTGGTAGCTGGTGCAGCACTGTGTGTTTTGACTTTCGGCCTGGGAACAGTGCTGATAACACCAGTGTTTTCAGTTACTGCTGGATAATGTTTTGGTCTGACCCAGGACTTTCTGAGTCTCATGCTCTGCTAGGGAGGAGGGGAAGCTGGGAGGAAGCAGAAACAGGACACCTGACCCAAACTGACCAAAGAGGTATTCCATACCACA